>CAJNOL010004508.1:0-15207 GCA_905250125.1 Rotaria sordida
TTTATAAAGTATTAATCTGACTTCAATCGCTTAGTCACTTAATTTTAGGTCAAATATGTGATAGCAGAAAAACTTAAACTTCCTATCAATGTTTAAGTAATTGGGTAACCGTTAATACTAACAATTCAGTAATCAGTCAAAGCTTAATATAAACTAATGTAGATGATCATTCTCTATTTGTGCAACAAGTTCTTTTATGAGTATGTTAGACTAAAAAAAGACATACGAACTGTATTATTTCTAAATAGATAAATGTCTACTTGTTGAAAAAGTAGAACGTATGTGCCACTCTTATTTTAAATTATGAGAACAAGTGACGTGATTAAATTGCGCACACTACTAATGATCTCATGTGACTAACGAGATGCGCGTGACTGATAAGCTAATTTGAGATGTGAAGAAGCAATACTCACAGGCTTCAAAGCATGACCCATAGTGATAGAAATATACAGAGAAAAAGAAGATCGTGACGCGTTGATTTGCATGACAGTTAACAATTGACGTTATCACGTAAAAAATAACGTCGCAAAAAGTGCAATCATTTACGCCAGATAAAATGAACGATTTTGTCATTTTAAGACAGGAATCTCAATACAATAAGCATATTTCTGGGAAAAATCGAAGAAAACTTTATTTTCTACAAAAATCATTGCACATTTTTGTGCTTTGTGAGTGAAAAGTTTTCAAAATAAGTTGTACAAATAATTTAAAACCATCGCAATAAGACAACAGTATGAACAATTCGATATCAATCGTATGAGATTTTTTGCATTTTTTTTTTACGAAAAAAAACTCATCCTTGATAATGTCGTCAATATGGGGACTGAAAAAGGCTCAAAAAATGATGATTTCATTGATAAATGGCTTTTACGTCAAATGTGATGTGTTCTGTAAGTACAAATCTGGCGCCGACTTTTTGAAAGTCTAGTCGATAATTGAGGATCTACCTAGTGGGAAACAGCTGAAATCAGATTTTTTTTGATTAAATTGAGGATGTAGCGTGTGAGTATGGGCGTGAGTGTGGGTGTAGGTTCCAGTGTGAGGCGTTGAGATCTTCATCCACGCCGATACCCACACCATAGAACAAGAATATTTTATTCTTTATTTTCAGGTTGATATCAATATGATAGAAATGATGAGTTACATATAACGAATAGAAAATGGCTATTACATTTATTTTTTATTCTTACATTCCAATCGATATGACAGAAATGCTGAGTTACATGTAATGAATACAAAAACTAATATCTTCTTTTTTTTTATGTTATGATTCATATCAATATAATACAAACAGTAAGTTACATCTTACAAATTAGAAATGAATATTTTGTTTTGCTTACTTTCAGATTGAAGTCGATATGATAGATATGGTAAGTTCTATGTAATGAATACAAAACTAATATTTTCTTTTGTTTAATATTAAGATTCGTACCAATATGATACACATGGTAAGTTACAAATAATAAATAGAAATAGAGTGTTTTATTTTTTTTAGTTTAAGGTTCATGTCGATAAAATATAAATATTAAGTAGTACGAGAAAACATTGATTACTTCCATCTTCATTTTGGTTGTTCTCGTTCTGCCGTTCTAAGCAGATCGTTTCTTCGATACTGTCGATAAATTTTCAAGAGTTTGAAAACCCTTAAAGGGTTTCTAACGGTACGTCTTTTTTTCTAGAGAGTATGTCGATGTGCAAAAATGACTGAACTGAGAGGATAATCTGAAATTTTCAATTACATGTTAATGATAATTTCAGAATGAGTGAATGTAAGTGTTTAAATAATGGACAGTGTATGATGAATAATCAAACATCAAACTATTACTGTGTCTGTAGTGATTGTACAGGAGGTGAATTTTGTGAAAATATTTATTACTATGTAAAGTATTCAATGTCATCATCAATGTTAATTAATATTCTGTTGGAAGAATTAGCTTCTACTAGAATAGCATTAAAGATTCTTTTTATTTTCATGTTCTCTCTTCTAACTGTGCTATCATTTATTAATAATTTATTAACTCTTTTAACATGTTTTATAAGAAAAATACGTATTACAGGGTGTGGCCTATATATACTACTTTATTCGATCTTTAGTTTTATTGCCGTAGTGATCTTAGAAATTATTGCAATTATAACATTATTTTACAATAATGAACTAAACAAACATCCACTAATATATTGTACACTCATACCTACGTTTCTTAATATAATGAACAACATGTGTCTATGGTTTAGTGCATTCATAGCTGTTGAACGTTTATTAATTGAAGTTTTCCACTATAGTCTTTATCGTACACGAAAGTGTTCAGTTATTTTCTTAATTATTCTATTCCTATTCATTAGTTCAGAAAATATTATAAAAGCTTTTGGACGTTCCGTTAATAAAAGTCCTATATTTTCAACGATATCTTACGTGTGTTCATTGAATGTTTTTTTCAAATAAAAATTTAGAAGCAGCTTATAAAGTGAGGAGTAGTATCTACACAGATTCTGTAATACCGTTGTTATTAAGCTTTTTATCAATTATCCTCACATTAACACATATTATTCGTCGTAAAATCATTTTAACTGACTTAGAAAGAAATTCATGGCAATCACTAATAAAGCAGCAAATTGTGAAGCACAAAGATTTCTTTATATCACCACTAGTCATTATCATTTGTACGCTTCCGGAAGAATTATTGACAATTATTGCTGGAACATGCTGTATAGAGAAAAGTATGCAAAAAATTTTATCTGCGTTTACATATTGCTCTCGACTTTCTTTACATATGCCTTTAGTTCTTTCATTCTTTATCTATATTTATCCTTCAAAAGTTTATATGAATGTATTTCGTGAAATAGAAATAATTACATGGATTAACCTAAGAATTTTGAGTCGTTGCCATCGTACATCTTCAAATATTGTAATTGACGAGCAAATTGTTGAGGAAACGAGTCTATAACTGTGTATAGTGTCTACCGTCTTATAAAGACAAAAACATCTCTTTGTTTACATCTTTGAATCGAACTCACTTTTATTCTTCTTATGTACATTTTTTTTCTCTTTCTCTGCGTCTTTTGTCAGTGATCAGAAGTGCATATGTGCGTTCTATGCATGTTATGCGTAGTTATCCATATGCTTTTCGTTGTGTTTATGCGCTCTCCCGTTTTCTCTTACCTCACTTTCGACATAGTCATGCTTCCCTTTTTTTGTGGAACTCACATATTTTACGAAGAAAAACAGAGGATGTAAGTTTTAAGGCGAAGTTTTCCTAGTAATGTCGGCAGGTGTTCCTTAACAAGGCAATTACCATGAGAATCGTGGTCAAAGGCTATTGAGCACGGATGCTTCCCTAGGAATCAATGAGAGAGCACACTAAAACTTAACGGATACTGTTCTCTTGCAATTGGTAATACTAGATTGTGCTCTGGCTTACATGGAATATGTGAGTTCCACATATTAGTCCCAAAGAGGCTGCGTTGACAAGCTTTTTACAATGTATTGCTCTCTTTCCTCTTAGTTATAAATATGTATTGATCGTTTTATCCTCCGTTTTCTTCGTATTACACGATTGTCTCGTGTCCATGGTCTCATCACTTCACTTTGCATGATTCTCTCTCTCTCTCTTTCCTTTTCTCGTGCTTCTCATCCATCACCCACCATCGGTATCATCCGATTGCCACATAATCGTGTTGCCTAATAAGTCAATTACTCCAGTGCCAGTCTTGATGCCAAGCAATACACATCTATCTTCAAGTGTATGAATATTATTTATGCAACGTTCTTTCAATCACATTAAGTATAATACATAAGCAGTAAAATGTTGCTAAAAGAAAAACCACAGAAATATACAGTCGTCGACAATACGAAGCCAAAATACATCAATCCATCATCTTGTCGATTTCAATCCGATTTACCAGCAACCAAATTTGAAAACAATAAATTTACTATTATCAAGAATTCTGCATCATGTCGAGCTTGCCATAAGACATTTGTACATACTCATGGATCTGCAAAATCACTGGTTGAATCCTGACTGGTATTCAACAATGTCTTAGCTGAAGTGATGGTAAGTAAACTTATAATTTGTCATCCATCTTTCAATGTCTTCATTTGAATATTTGCAGAGTCATTTTTCAGCCCTATAACAGTGAACGATATTGTATCATCCAGACTGATAATAACCCGAGAAATTGGACGACAAGCAAGCGCAGTTCTTGACAACCTAAAGATCGAATTGATCCAAGCAGCAAAAGAAGAAATGCTTTTAATTAGCTTAAACATGTGGAGCGACAAGTTCAAACAAAAAATTATTATCTTGGATTAACAGTTCATTTCGTTGATAGTGTCTGTAAGCTACACACAATTGATCTCATTTATAAACTGTATATTGAAATCGACAAGCGAGTTCATAGTATTTCGTTGCTATATAGAAAAATCTACCCTGATGTGTATAAACGTTTTTACTTCAACTTTGTCTTTCTCACAGTAGGCAATCAAAGTTGTTCTCAAATGTTTTGGATTCAACATTGGAACACATGGTATTATTTTTGTATTAGATCGAGACAATAATTTTATCAAAACCTTAGACGATGATAATTTACCTTAATTGTATTGTTCATATTTTTAATAATATGTTAAAACCACGATCTGAAAAATTAGCTGTTATGAAGAAAGAACCAATCAATAATGCATTGGAAGATAAGAGAACAATTTGACTAAGAGTTGATGGTCGAGTAATTGACTTTTATATAATTTTCTGGAACAATTTTCTTCTTCAAAACATTTGCTTGACAATACTTTGTTAGAAAACAAAATTGAAGTATTCAGAGCAAAATGGTATGTTCACAAAATAACTTGGTCTACGTGCATTGGCTGATAATTGATAAGAACATGTTAAACATGTCTGCCTTGTCATTTAGTATGTCGGTTGTCAATGACAATTGTGTTACGTTAAGAAGACTATGGCTGAGTTGGCTTTTGAATTATCTAATGATTAGAAGAACTTTACCAAGCGTTTCCCCAGTGCTGGAAAAATCCCATATACGCTGCTGCATGGAATCACTCAATGTTATTTCCTTTTGAACTAATAGGAGTGAGAATAAAGTATCTGAATTTCAACAACATAACCCTTCAATTCCAGTTCCCTTATTCCACAAAAAACAGGACAATGAACTCAAACTAAAGTTTTTAAGTAACATCTCAAAACTAAAAATATATGGTTGATACGGGCATTGTGTTGGATCGTGATTTCATACTGTCACTCTCCTACAGTAATATCTGACTCATATTATGCAAAAGACTACTTCCAACAAGTTCTAGTAGACCTGCAGGTGACTTAGTTGAATATTCTTCTGATCCATTACTATCAAACATATGTGTTAAACATTATTCGTTCAAATAAATAATTATTGTTGCTTGTCCTTGCTCAATCTTTCTAACAGAAAAAGCTGAACACAGCAGGATCAATACTTTATTTTCATCTTCAAGTTCTGATATTTTAGTTGTAATAATACATGGATGTGGATGTGGGTGAAGAGAAGACTCATCCACACCCAAAACTTTTATGTACCGAAATTCAATCCTAAAAGCTTTTGAAAATGTCATTCTATACAGTAGAAATGATCGTAACTTAAGTGCAATATCTCCTAGAGAAGATATTTTGAAAACATATTGAATACGCTTTCATAAAATATATAAACATTCGCATTTATATTATTGAACAACGAGGGTGTGGGTGCGGTTATGAGTGTACTGTATCCCTTTATTCATATTCACACCCGCATCCACACCCACCCACTTCCAGATCCACATCTCACATCTCACCAACATCCACACCCACACTCAAATTACTAACAGGGTCTATATCATAAATTATAAAAACGTAGTTCATCAGGTTTCCATAGTTGTACTACAAGATATTTGCCATTAATTAATGCTGTTGAGTTTAAATATTTTACATTCTTATCGTATTCTGTTGTTTCTTGAAGTTCCCCATGTGAATCGAACAAGAGGAATTTTTTCTCCCGCCACAGAGTTGCCAAAAACTGTCGGTCGGGTAGCGTAAGAAGCCAACACCATTGATCATTACCGAGATCAGTCTTAGTCGTCGAAATTACAGTCATATTATTTGGATCACGTAATTCAAACCAATGATAATAATTAGGTTGACTTCCTTGACGTAGAATCACTCCAAGGCAACTACCATCACTATTGAATCGAATCTTTTCAATCTGTTGATCTACTTTACAAGATGTTGGTGCTGTGAATGTTTGAACTGGATTCCAATGATCTGCACACAAATCGTAAACTTCAATTTTTGAACCTGGATCAGCTTCCGAAACAATAAGTGCTGTATCATAACATGTACAATTCCATATTGTTCGACTGAATTTTTTAATTTGTTTCAGATCGTGCGTAGAGGAATCAAGGGGGAAACAGCAGAGACTTCAGTCGTGAAGTCCCATGAAATCTTGAAAGTCTTTCGAAGTCTTCTGAAGTCTCTTTGAAGTCTTATGAATTCTCATGAATTCTCATAAAGTCTCTTGAAGTCTCTGAAGTCTCATAAAGTCTTCTGAAGTCTCATAAAGTCTTCTGAAGTCTCATAAAGTCTTATGAAGTCTTATGAAGTCTCATGAAGTCTAATGAAGTATCACGAAGTCTCATGAAGTCTAATGAAGTCTCATGAAGTCTCATGAAGTCTAATGAAGTCTCATGAAGTCTCTTGAAGTCTCTTGAATTCTAATGAAGTCTCATGAAGTCTTATGAAGTCTCATGAAGTCTCTTGAAGTCTCTTGAATTCTAATGAAGTCTCATGAAGTCTCTTGAAGTCTCTTGAAGTCTTTTGAAGTCTTTTGAAGTCTCATGAATTCTTATGGAAGTTTTGAAATACGTTTAGTGCATGAAAATTCATAAAAAAACAATGAAATTGTCTTGTTTTCGACGGTCTTATTTTAGCAGAAAGGTGAACTTTTTATTGTTTGTTTGTCTAGGTACTGGAAAAAAATTCAAGTTTGTTGAATCTTAGAAAACATGATAGTTAAGAACTGAATGCTTTTTGAATGAAGTGGTTTATTTTTATAAGAAATGTTTCATTTATTCGATGTCAATCTTATGAAGAATTTTATTCATTTTTGTTTATTTCTATCACTCGTGATAATCTATCAGCCGATAAACGGCTAGCTTCGTCGGTCAATAACCAACAAGTCGTTTGCTTGTGTATAAATTTAGTCTTGTTATTTATTTGCACCTGAAAATAGGAGTTTTCCAATGCTGGATTAATCGAATCAAACATACGCATACCAGTAAAGTTTATTTTCTCTGTTTTAATTTCATCAACGCTTTGTGTCATTGTCACATCTTTATTCTAGATATAGATATACTGCGAGAAACAATTCTCAGAAACAAGAAACACTTTTGTAATCTCGATATGATAAGTTTTGTTTTTTGCATGTTATAGAAGTTTCATGTAATTTCTATAAGGTTTTTTGATACGCATGGAATCTGCCTCTTGAAGTCCTGTGAAGTCTTGTGAAGTCTCATGAAGTCTCATGAAGTCTCATAAAGCCTCATGAAGTCTCTTGAAGTCTCTTGAATTCTAATGAAGTCTCATGAAGTCTCATGAAGTCTCTTGAAGTCTCTTGAAATCTCTTGAAGTCTTGTGAAGTTTTATGCAGTCTTATGAAGTCTTATGAAGTCTTATAAAGTCTCAAGAAGTCCTACAAAGTCTCTGAAGTCTCATGAAATCCATGAAGTCTCATGAAGTCCGTGAAGTCTCACGAAGTCTGTGAAGTCTAACGAAGTCTTTTGAAGTCCCATGAAGTCTCATGAAGTCTTATGAAGTCATACGAAGTCTTATAAAGTCTTGTGAAGTCATTTGGAGTCCTATGAAGTCTTCAGAACTCTTTAGAACTCTTTTGAAGTCTTGTGAAAATATGAAGTCACTGCAGTTGAAGTCTGTTGAAGTCTTTTGAAGTCTTGAAGTCTTGAAGTCCGCTGTTTCCCCCTTGAGAGGAATCGAGTGAATAAAAAATATTATCAGGTTTATACGAGAGAATAAAAAATTGATTTAAAAAGGATGAGAAACACATGTCGGAGATTTTAAATTCCCGTTTAATATTTAACATTTCATTTCCTTGTTCATCAATTAACAATAAATGACCTTCAGGGCAATAAAGTAAGGCATTGTTATTATTATTAACAGTCATTGCAGCTATACTTGTGTTAATTCTGATAATTGAGCTTGGTTTGTTTTGTAAAGCCAGAAAGTATGGTGATGTTACATTATTGGCTGCCATTTTTTTCGAACTGAAAAAAATGTAAAAATAAACAGGGTAGAGAATGACAAATGTGTACTGATATATTTTTTTAAACAGTTATTTGAACAAATACGAAATATCACCATCACTCACAATTAGGGGTGGACCATTTACATTAACTAAAAATTAAGTTTAAAGTTATCACTTAACACATAATATTAAAATTAATTGAATCACTTAACACTTAATTTTAAAATTAAGTGATCTAAATGAAGATGTTATTTTATTTTGACATTTTTATCAAATAAAAGTTAATTTAAAATATACTAGGGTTAATCCCTATAATTTTTCAAGGGCTATCTAAACATAATCACCATAACTCTTTAAGGCCTCCTTCCCTAAAAAAAAACGGTCAATATCCGTCAGAAATACGACATTGATATGAGTGTATGAGAAGATAGTTCAAAGTCTGCTCTTTCGAAAATGATATAGATTTTCATTTGGTATATAGTTTCTACGAAAACTTTTAAGGAGCTTCGGTACACCCTACCCGAAAATGAAGCAGTTTTTTACAAAAATCTAAGAATCTTTTTCGAGTTTCTCGTTTATCCTTTTCTAATCTAACATTCTGGAATTCCTGAAAGAGCTTCATTGTAGCCAATAACTTTTTTTTGTTTGAAAGAATATATCAAGATGCAGGGCACCGAAGAGCCCTCTTTTTTCTAAATTAAGCTTTACTTTTATTACATATATAAACACAACTAACGCTCGTCCGTGTGACTCGCTTAACCCTCGACTGAATATTCGGCTCGTTCGATATTATATACTGCTTTTCGGCCCTCAACAAAGCTAGTGTCCAACGTTTGAAAAAGGATGAGTGAGTGTGTGAACGTTGGTATTCAAGTCAATCTTGTTGTACACAATGGTTTGGGTATCCATGTGATGATTTTTTGTCATAAATTTATTTAATCAAACTGATCCCCACATCTTGATAACCAAAGGAAATCTAAATGAATTACACTGCGGTAACAGTATCCGCGCACCCGAAATAGAGATTATATTCAATTTACTAAGAGGATCACGAAGCAAAACACATACACGACACTAGTGTGAAAACGCGCCATACTGCTTGAAAACTCAGCTAAAACTCCGTGTGGTTACCTGCACATCAACTGGCAATGTCGTTTGCTGCAGCGTCCGCTACAAAACTATAAATTTAACAAACTTATAGCCTAAAATAAAGTGTGTAGTCCCATCCTAGTTAAACGCATGTCCAAAATATTAGGCTTTTATATGCTTATTTAAGAAAAATAGTAGGGGCGTACTTTTTCAATCTTAATCCTTATAATTGTATTTCGCATATTAGTCATTTCACGTACATCACGGCCGTATCTGCTCAATTGGGGTTGTCCGATCTTGCTCAATTTAAGATATTGTTGTGGAGGGAAGAATTTTATGAATTTTGATATAAGCCGTTTTGAAAAATATTGGACCCTCAGTTTTTTTAGGTTGTTTTATAAAAAGTCCTAAAAATCCACATTTCGACCAACGTGAGTCTTGACAGGATCATATCTCAAGAACAGTTCAACTGACTGAGCTGAAATATGTTGTGGATATATATCTCTATGAGTTCTATTCACGATAAAATTTCCAACTCAAAACACTAAGAGTGTGACTGTGACTGCGGGTGTGAGTATGGATGGTGTGGATGTGTTTATTCTCACTTGCTAGATGCTCAGACCTATCCACCCGATACGCACACCCCACATTTACATTCACATTCACTCACCCGCATACCGCACCTTCTAGGTCTACACCCTCTTGAAGGTTAGGGTCGAAACGGGTGAGACTAATGGTTGGTGTGGGTGGGTGAGGGTTAGTATAGTTGGTTCAGGGTGTGTGGGTAAAGTATGTAAAGGTCAGGATGCAGGATGACAATTGTACTTCATGTTATATTGCACGTGATCTTTGACAAGTGGTTCACGATGTGAGAGTGGACATAGCCAATAGAATGAATACGCAGAAGCAGATCTTTTCCGGTGCTTAGATACAGGATTTCAAGATTCCGGATAGAAACCGATGAGATATGCGTGAATCGACAGAGCTCATCGGATTCTAGTTGACAGTGCAGACACTGCATGAATCATCGTGAAGTAGGTATATGCTAGAGGAAGCTATGTAAGTTTTATTTGGAATTGCACCTCTAAAACGGTGTATTTTGTATAATTTTTTAAGGAGTTCCGCGCGTGTAACATTTTCCAACTGTTACTATTCTACGATATATTTGATTGTATAAAGACGGTTCTGATTCGACCAATATTAGCCGAAAACTTGAGTCTATCGCTAATATCTGTGACGTCTTCACAAGCTATTACTAATGACGTTGACTGAATAGAAATCTCGTTGAGTTGCCCAGTTTCGTTTCTATTTGATTCTACGAGACAAATGGATTTACTTGCAAAATTTTTATTTGATTGTTGGCAGTGATGCCGACATAGTGTTCCATATCGTTTTATGGTATCAGATTTTAAGAAAATGTCGAAAAACTGTCCAATAAAAAAATATCCTACTATTCAAAAATACTCACGATTGGTGTTTAAGGCCTCTGAGATGGTATTCCCAATAAAATGAAAAACGAAAAAATGACTGACAACATTCGTTTGCAGCATGCAGGGAGTTACCCACTCACTTTATTGGGTTGTTTTTCTTGATTTTTTTTACCTGCTTAGAAAAAAATTTCATCACACTTGTAACTTTCGTTTCTTTTGCATCAATATTCGATCGGAAGAAAGAGTAAATAGAAATGGCTGAAGACAAAATTCAGTTGCTTCACATTTTTAATGTACGAAACCATATGAAAGACCAACATCTATTGGGAGTCAATATTGTTCGGTGCTTCATTCATTATGAAACTGAATGCTGTTACAGTTGGCTTTCGAATAACAACAGCATTATTTTATGCGACTCAATGAAATATCTTCGCTAAATTCGTCGAACTTCTTTTCTAGAGACGAATGATGAATATACTTCTACAGCTACGCGATCGTTCAAATTTCCCTTATGTGATATTCAAATATCTTTCGAAAGTTTCCTTTAAGGAGTACATTCCTACAACAATAACATTCAGTTTTTCTGAATTCTGAATTAACTACAGATGGGTAATACTATTCATCTTGGCATGCCTTTGTTAGTCAATTTGGGTATCAATATAACAGAATCCGCGTGTGAGGTTGTGGATGTGGGTGTCAGAGTGGGTCTAGGGATCCGTGCGAACGTGCGTGCATGTGGGTCTTTCCTTCTTCCAGTGTAAATTCACACTCACATGGACAGCAACACTCACCCACGCCCACACCCACACCCACCCTTTTGAGCTAAAATATGTTTACAAAATCGTTCAAAAAAATAATTAGCATTTATTCTTAAGTTCTGCAACGCAAAAGTTTACTGGTATATTACAGCACTCGTCAGCGAGCGCAGAACTTATAAACTACAAAAGATTAAGAAGGGAAAGAAGATAGTGAAATATTGATTCATAATATTAATGAATTATACTTGCGATTGATTTCGCTAGTAAAGCCACCATCTAAAAATATTTGGAATTCGCCAATAAATCAGAAAAAAAATCGGAAACATGTTCAAATTTCAGAAAAATTTCTGACTTTTTAGAAGATCTGGCAACTCTGATTATAACTGTAAGTTTGGGTGAACATGAATTCGGTTTTATAGGGAAAACACTAACCACGTGAAAGTAGAGAAGAGAAATAAGAGCACAGATCAAGAGAATACACACGAACATATATATGTATAGATATATATACATATAGAGTGACACTGTACAGATACATATTTGAAGAATCCTTAACACTACCTCATACATGTTTGTTTTTACATTATTAGTACTTTGTTGGGTGAAAAAAGTTTTGGCCTATCAATAAAAACCTTGCCCATTTCGCCCATTGGCTTTTTTCGACATAGGAGAGTTTGCCCATTGGTCTAAGAATCCTGGTTACACCGCTATTGGACGTTAGGTTAGGTAGTAAGATTTATTTTATTATGAAAGTATATATGGTGTGTGTGTGTGCGAGTGAAGACAAGAGCCTCATCTATATCCACACCTTATATCAATTATATCCTTTTCTGTCATTTGCATAATTGTGAGCTAGCTAATATTTTTATTTTAGAAATCAAAGAAAAATCAGAACAATTATCTTATATCACCTGTTATCAATGCTAATATTCAAATCCGCGTGCTGGGGAATTATTGTCGTTGGATTTACAGCCGTAAACAATATTTGTAAGGTGTTTTTTATTTCCATACAAAGTTTAGGTGAGTGATATATTTTATGATCATGCTGTGTTGTTGCGACTCATGTATTCTAAGTCTATGCAAAAATTATTGAGTAAAGATCACTGCAATATTTGCTGTTCTAATTTTCGTAGTAAAATAATCCTTCTTTTGTTCGTAAACAAGAGAATTGTCGAACATGTAAACGAACAGAACCGATCAGGTACTAGTGAGTTAAAAAAAAAGTAATGATCCTCAAAGAGACAGGATATTAGAAGTCATGAGGATCGTCCAAGACGTCTCGAGTTTATTGACACTACTAGAATATTATATTGCATATTTTGCTAGTACATGTATTACTAAGTGGGAAATCAGAACTAAAAAACTTTTTCTAGTCAAGATCAGGATAATAAACGATTGATCCCGCTCATCGGTACTCATTATACGTGAAAATTTAATAAGCTTCATAAAAAAGAAAAATTTCTTTCTTCTAATCATTTGAAACGAATCGAGAATGATTAAATAGTTTATCATTAATTTTCCTCTTTTTTATAAATATATATAATGTTCGAATTATAGCAAATAAAAAATAAAAATATGCATACACATAAGAATTAACTATAATCATTCAGAACAAAACAAAAAAAAAGAACATATTTTCTATGTGTCAGAAGATCAAATATACTTATTATCTGATACATAAGAGATCTTCTTTCTTTGCTTTTTTTTGGTAAATAAAAATAATAGATGCAAAAAACGAGATCACTGTTTGTCAATTATTATTTTTCTTTTCGCTTTATATAGATATTGTCCATGGAATAAAAATAAAAATAAATAAATGAAATAAAGAAAAGCAAATTATTTTAATGATGTTTTTATTTCTTTCATGAGATTAGAAAGATAATGTATTTTTGTTGATTTATCATCAATTAAAATATCATTTTGAGAATTCTAAATAAATAAAAATCTTAACATAGACATACTATTGATTTAAATAAAAGAGCTATTAGTTGTCCAAGTATTGTTTCAGCATGTAAAGATGCAGCTGAATTAATTTTTTCGACAACTAAATTAAGAATTTGGACATAAAAAAAAATTTCAATTTTGTTTTCTAACCAGTTAATCAATAAAATTGACAAATTTTATTAATTATCGATAGAAAATCTTGATTAGATGATGGAATACGAAGTAGTGATTGACATGTCAATGTACCTGAACTCATCAAATCAGTGAATACCATACTTTTAAAAAAAATATATATTCATGTTAAATAGCCTAATAAAAAAAACTTGTTCTTGCGAATCAATAGTCTTTCGTCGTAAATATCGTGAACAAGGTAAATTAAGTTTAAATTCAATTCGATCTGTTTCAATTATATTTAATTTCTAAATATATTTGTCAAAAATAAAGATAACAAGTATTTTTTTTTATTTTTTCAACATACATTTATAGAATAAGTTAATGTTGTTTTTAATTTTTGAGAAAATGATATAGCATTTATTTAAAAATAAATACGAATATAATTTGGTGAATGAGGAAAAAGACTTATAGATGGAAATGATATTAAATTTGCATTTGTTGTATTTAATAATTTCGAACTCATACTATGAATGACATGAATATTAATATGATCAATAATAAATGATGTTCGATTTTCTAAAAGAAATGTTACATCCACTTGAGCTATTAATGGATCTGGATTAATCAAATATTCCTAAAAATAAATTTATAACAGATTGTTTAAATGCATATTCAAATGATTTCAATGGTAAAAAAAGTAATATCTCCAACGTTGGTATGAGTTAGGGATGGACAAAGTTGACTTTTTTTTGGAATTGGAATCTGAATGGATCTTTTTTGTTTGCATAATAGTCATTTTAGTGAATTCCTCTTCAGATCATCTTCAAAATCAAGTTCTTGATAGGATTAATTCACTGTGTAAGTGTTAGAAACTTCCGAATATCTTCTATCCTGAGACATCAATATTGAAAATTCTGTTACGAAGAAAAGCGAACTCCATCTTTTCATATCTCAAAGGTAAATTTTTTAAAGATGATCAGACGAAGATTTTCTCTAATCTCAATAGAGTCTACCACCTAATGAGATAAGACTCATGTCAAAAGCATTTTATCACTTAGCGAAGTTTCCTCATCTATTGTTAAACTAGGATAATTATTGAATTTACAATTGTCAAATTGTCAGATTGAGCAGCTAGTTTATAAGTATCTTGTTCATTGTATCGTTGCTCAGATTGATTTGTTGGATGAATATCATCCGTCATAATGTCCAATAGGAGTGGCACAGAAGTATTTGTATATACTATTGTTGTTGTTTTTGATGATGATTTTTTACTTTGGTTTTCCCTGCAGTAACAGGAGGACCAAGAGAAGGTGTAGAAGAAGTTGAACGATTTTCTTCTTCATCAGCTGGTGATAATAATTCTTTATCACCACTATGTTCTCGTTTGTGTTTAGGTTTCGATGTTGATAATTGTTCTTGTTTTTCAATTATTTTCTTTTTCTTAGATTTTTTGTTTTGGCTTTTCAGTTAATATAGGAGGTGTTGCAACTTGTTTAAGAACTGATTCTTTTAATTGAGATGTCAATGGTGATGGTATAGGAACCGATTGAATAGGTTTTTCATTTAAGTCAATATTAAATACTCGATATAGACCATATTTT
>CAJNOL010004509.1:0-12754 GCA_905250125.1 Rotaria sordida
TTAACGTAAGCAAATATTTAATTATCTAAGTTTTCAATGCTATAATTTTTTCGCATGAGTTCATGCATAGCTTTCTTGCTAATTCAATTTTTCACTCGATCTCATAAGATTTTTTTTATGCTAACGCTCTAACCATTGTTATTCTGGATTTCTCATTGTGAAAAGGAAACCCTCTGTCTGAGTTCATTTAAAGTGTACTGTTAAAGGTAAGATAAAATTTTATTTTTCAACAATGCTGATTATAAGCTATTAACATATAATACGTTTTTATACATCATTTATGAGTTATGCACATTAGCAGGTATAAGCTCAAGAGAATATAGCAAGATTTCATGATATACTATGAAATAAAAACACAAGCTTCTCTGATATATAGAAAGTCAAAATTCATTTTCTAACAAACAGAGATCTAAATATATAATTTCATATAGGACGGGACTAATCGATGTTAAAATATTGGACTACCATATTTGTAAAAAGTTCCAGAAAAAAGTTAACAAAAGCAAATGTATCTAAATTTTAGAGATCATATTTCAGCAGAATATAAGATGATTGAATTCGAATTTGGATTAATTCTTCCAAAGAACTTCGTATCAAATATCTGAAATTGGACATACATAAAAAGAATATGTATTTATCTAGCATAGGCACTATCCTAAAAATGTTATTTTTCTAGCTATATTCCTATGGATTCTGATGCCAAAACAGTTTACATTATGATATTGAATGTTGTCCTATTTTTAAGATAGTGAATAGATTTTTTTCTGCTAATATTGTTCTCATTCAATGAAGTTACCAACTAAGTACAATTCATTTTCAATAATAGTTTCAATATTAAGTTTAAAAGAAAAGCTTTTCTATCTGTCTATATTCAAATAAATATCGTTTTTCTTTATTTTAAAATATTTCAATCATTAAAATTATATTATTAAAGTTACTTTTCTTTTTTTTGTTTTTGAGTGAAATCAAGGAATGGGGACAAAGAAACATTCCGATTTCTCGCTCATTACGGTCAATGTGCAATTATGTAGTCACACTAACAGAGAATATTTATGTACTCTTGCATAAATCAATAGATTCTATTTAATTCAATTAGTTTCATTATTTGCAAAATAATCACAAAAAAGAAACATAATCAATTTTCTGTTGTGTATTCTGCATTTCTTGCAACAAAAACTACAAAACAAGAATAAAGTATAGTTCAGCGTGTGTATAGTCTTTCTTGAATAATTAAATGAAAATTCAGCTTTACAATGGAAAAAAATATCGAGTTTCAATATTTTATTAATGAATGAGAGCATTTTTTCTACCCTCATTATTCCATATACTATATCAAACTTGAAACTTGAAGACTCAATTGAATTCAAGTTTCAAGCTTGACACTTCTATTTATTTCGAATGAATTCAAAATAGTTTATTTGTTGCGTCTTCGTCTTTCGCTGAATCAACATCAATAAAGTATATTTTTTAAACTACTAAGCATGTATCGTTTCTCTTCTTTTTAGCAATTATCTTTAACGTTACTAACTAAGCGAGAATGTACATTAGAAGAACACTTTATGTCCTATCGTAGAAAAAAACAATTTCTTAACAAATTGTTATAAAATTTGAATAGAAAGTTGCTTTGATCCTACTATAATGTTTTATTTGTAAGTCGTACGATATTCATATGATGTTACAGCTAACTTTTATATTTTATGGTAATATAATATGATTACCGATGTAGTAGCAGCATAACAAATTCCTATTGGAATTGAATCAATACCAAAACGATGATCACGTGATAAAACAAGTTGAAAATGAGCTGTAGCTACTTGAGATGAAATCTATTTAAATAAATACAACAAAAGAAAAAAGATAATATTAATTAAACGATTAAAATAACTTTAATTACTTACCAAATGTGATAAATAATTGGCAAGTGATGAACCAAATCGAGCATTTATATAATTTTAATTATCTTTTTGTTTCTTGTTTCATTATTTCAACAGTATTTTCCTGTACATTTTCAGCTGGTACAAGTTCTAAACACTCATCTCTTACACCAATTTTTTCACGTCGTTAGGTAAAAATTTCTTGTAAATGAAACGTATTTCCCCAACCACGTACAAATGATTGAGTTAATATAAAACATCGAAAGAGATTATCGAAATTCATCATTTCAATCGTACTCGAATCTTTAATATCATCCAGAGAATTGTTAATTTCATCTTCTTTTTCTTTAATCGAACAAAAAACAGGACAATACAATGCTTTAGTATTCTCAATAGTTTATAAACACACACATATATACAAAAAAAACTCTTATATGTCCTTTTTATTTTCCTAAATCAATCTCGTTAGTTTACTATGAAAACAAAGAACAATATTTTTATTGCATAGCACCAGTAATGTTAAGTAATATTTGAGGACCATGTGGTAAATAGACGCTATTTCTTGATTTTGATAATTGATTTGCAATATCTTCAGTGGCTTCAATTCGTCGAAGTTCGATTAAATCTAACATGAATATTAAAACAAAGTTAGACAGGATAATAAAAGATATTCGAAAATTTACCATCACCAGCTTCATCTAAAACTTTGCCAATCAAATCAGCTGCACGAGTATCACCTTCTGCTGCAATAACATTTGCTCGACGACTTTGTTCCGTCTGTTTTTTTTTATCAAAAAAAAACAAACTCATACAAATTTTATTCTTATCGATTTACTTTTTCAACTAAAAACCGTTGTTTTCCAACATCTTGTTGTGCACCTTGTTTTAATTCAACAGCACTTGTGAATTCAGGTCTAAAACTTAAATGTGTCTAATTTAAAGAAAAAAAACAATATAATCAACTCGAGACTCTTTTTTATCGTATCTTATAATTGAAATATCATCAAGTAATAAACCAAATTGAGCAGCACGTTCTGTTAATAATTCATTATTACGTTGCGAAATAAGTGTGCGTTGTGTAATCAATTCAATAGCATCAAATTGAGACTTAGTACAACAGATGTTAAAACTTCATTAATAATCGATGGTAAAACACGTTCTTCATAATCTAAACCCAAATTTGCAAAAAAATTTTTGGTGAAAGTTCAGCTCTTGGTCGATAAAGAATACGTAATGTTATATTAATTGTTTGTAAATCTAAAATAAAAATAATAAAATGTAATTTATGCATATTTCATGTATACGAAGAAAAAATAACGGAGACTTCCGGTTTTAAGTTTTATGAAGTATCCTAAGATTGGTGAATGATGAGAGTGTAGAGGTGTAAACCGATCAGTTGAGTCGCCATCAATGACCGCAAAATTTTTTAAGATACCTCAGCCATATACATTCATTGATGTTTTAATAGACATCGTATTTACCTTCCTTTTTTCGCGAGCTTACATTTTCCTCATGTTCACCTCTCTCCTGAAGTTGACTGTTCTCTTCTAGCTTTTATATCTTTTATTTCTGTTATTGATGGAACAGATCGTGGTCGTGTACGAATATCAAATATAATTGGTCTATGAAGCCATGAAATCATAAAATGAGTTCCTTCTTCAATAACATCTAGTTTAACACTTTGAAAATGATCAAAAATAACATCTTGATGACCATCATCAACTAGAATATGTTTAAATTTAAAGAAAACAAGGTTTTTTTAATTTTTTCATTACTTACCATTATAAAGCATACAATTAATCACACCACCACCAATACCTAAACCAATATCAATTCTTCCTAAAACACTAAATTCTTCTATCGAAATAAAATATTATCTCAATACCTTACCAATATTATTAAATAAACGAGATGAATTTATTAGCAAATAGTTCCAGAAACAAAACGAAACCATATGAAAATTCTTCATATCTCTATCGATAGAAAAAGAAAATGCATCACTATTTAATCTATCTATCTACTACAATAACAAACCAATGTAATATATACATAGAAAAAGATTAAATAACAATAAATTTTGAAAGCAAAAAAAAAATACATGCATACTTTTAAATAAATCGAAATCCACTTGAAAAAATGTGAGCACCGTTCAGATATTGTTCACCATTGGGTTTTAATGAATTTGATGTATCACTGTTCTTTGCTACTGCAGCAGCAATTGCTTCGAATGCTGGAACAGTCTATAAAGAAATTATTTATATCATAGGAAAAAAAATGTTTTTCAATTACTATAATTTGATTTTGTTGGAAAAAATTGTTGTGGAAATTATGCACCATCAACACGAAAATCTTCAAGATTTTTATAGGTTTTTAAAATTTCTTCAAGTTTTGGATTGATTTTTGGTTTTTGTCGAGAATATTTTAAAAATGTCCAGAATTTTTCTAAACCGTATAATTGACCTAATAGAAAAATTATTTTTGTTATTGACACTTTTCTTTTTTTTTTGTGTAATCTATTTTATTACCAGCTTCATGATCACAAAGAGTTTCTTGTTGAAAATGTTTTTCTATACCATATGTATAAAATCGAAATAGATATTCAACATCATATCTATACATAAATAGTAATACTCAATTTTTTTGCTTATTATTTTTCATAAAAACAATTCATTTATATGCCGATGATCAGTTTTAGTGTCTTCAACAGCATATTGTTTAAATTCATTGTACATATGACGATTAAAATTTTCACATAAGAAAAATGACTAAAAAATTGTAGTGTATTGATTTCCATTGATTGACCAGGATCAAGTTTAACGCGTTCTAGAAATCAGATCATTACAGAAAACAAAATGTATTTTATTTGTAAATCAACATAACTTTAGATTATAAATATTTTCTATGAAATAATAAAGTTTGGCGATTAGTGAAACTTAGTGTTTTTAATCATTGACGATTATTTTATTGCTTTTCAAATTTATCATGTAGATAAGAATGATAGTATTTATTAAAAAAACTCCATAAAAGAGTAAAATCTTTGTTTTTTTTTTTGAAAATTATAGCAACAGACATATTCTCTATTAGTTATTTAAATAAGAATATGTCTTTTTAGACTGATTTGTACCGGAGAGTAGTTTTCGCTGTTGTTTTTCGATATGTTGACTCTTCTTTATTCATTAAAAGACTCGTTTTTTATACGTTTAATGCAACATAATTTCAATCTTTTTTTACCAGTAGCTTGTTTCTCTCGAAATATTGTAAATATGTACTGACCTAATAATCTTTTTTTTTTCTCTACAATCAATGTTACTTTTTTACCATCAAGACATTCTTGTTTATATTTAAGATAAACTTGTTGAGTAAAACCATTTTGTTGTAAAAGTGTATGAGATGGATGTTGAACCATAAAAATATTCACGTACGAAATTTCAGTATATTCATTAATAAACATCTAAAATAGATTTTAAAATAATACATTATTCATCTATAACAATAAAAATATACTTGAAGTTGTTAAACAGAAATAAAAAGATCTGATTGATTAAATCCTTATAATCTAAAATTTTATTTTGATAATTAATTTTCAATAAATAAAGAATTTTTTTCTTACTCAAATTTTCTTCTTTCTTGTACAAATGTATGAAAAAAAACAACAAAGATTAAATAAAAGTCTTTTTCTTAGAACATTTTTTCTTCATCAATTTTATTAAAAAATGTTGGTTTACATATTAGTACATTTCAATATGAATGTAACCTATTGACTTGAAGATTTGTTGGTGGTTCAACAAATTCAATAACAACAAACTTTAGCAAATTGTTCATGTTCAACTAATAACTGCATTGTTTTTGAACAACCTGAACCAATATTTGTATATTTTCATCCAAGAATCACACGACTATTTCCAATTACATGCACATAACTTAAATGAAAAACAAAGACAAAAAAAATTCATATGATAATTCTATTCAAAATTGATATAACATATAGGATGATCTGTTTAGATTGATATTTTCAAAAATAAATCATTGTAATAAGAAACTAAAGTTAACTTCAATACTCAGTACACATAGAGTTGAAATAGACAAAAACAAACTTTGCTGTTATAATGAATTGAGCAAGAGTTATTTCTATTTTTCTCATTAAAAAGTACGTTTTTTGAGAAACAAACTATAATATTAAATAAGTTTAGACGTAGAGATAATATTTTTCTGAAAAGTATACATTTTTTGAAGAGAGACCAACCTTAAATAGATTTGTTTCTAATGACTTTTGATAGAAAATTTTTATAAGCTATCAACTAAAACTATTCTAGACTTTCTCGATAGAAAAATAATTTAACAAATGAAAAAAAATTCATTTAAATATGATTATGACTTAATGTACTTTTTAATTTTTCAAATAAATTATTATGTTTGATATAACATTTTATAATACAAAAAACATATGATTTTCCTTGTTGATATAAAATATTGATGATTTCATCATAATAAAATAATAATTTTTTTTTTTGCATTGTATATAATAGCAGAGAAACATGTGACAACATTCATCGACAAGATAACAACGAATATCGTCTATATGATTCTGTACAAGACAATGACCATGTTTTTTTCTCAATCTCATTCAATATGTGTATTGATCATGTACATTTTGATGATCAATAATTACATATATACATAAAGTGTGCAATCAATTAAGCTTTATGTATAAGCATATATGGAATGAAGTTTAATTAATAGCTTCTATTAATAACAATTCTTTGGAGAGTGGAAAAAAAAGAAAATTGTGTCTCTCCAGAGAAAAAATAACTCTCTTCAAGTGTATATAAAAGAATGATTTTTCAATGTAAAAATTATTCATTTACATGAATCAACTAACAAATTTTCTTATTATATTTTAGGATGGACTTAATGGTACAAAACAAAACAATATCAAGCAATACAATATAAATATGTGGGTATTATTTTAATTTTTTTTTCTTTTTTTTTAAATTATATATATCATTAAGATTAATGGGTTAGCGATATGCAACCTGTTAATTTTTCTGAAAATATGTGTTTTTTTTCTTTTCTCTTTTCAGTAGATATAATAGAAAGTAAGTCTTATTTTAAATTTAAACAAATCTAAATAATTTTTTTTTCTTTTTCTTCTAGATAATCATCGTCTTGCATTCAATATCAATTATTAGAATTGTAAGTATACATTTCTTTTTTTTCTTTATAGTTAGAGAGAGAGAGTGAGATAGAGTTATGAGTGTTAGTTAGATCGTCTTCTCAGGTTAGACGTTAAACACTGGCCAGGAACTATCTTGGTGTCCGTGGCACACGACCAGGCTTATTCAGATTCATTGACATATCTCTCGCGGGGAGGGTATGAATGATATGAGTCTGTCCTGCGCGTGCATGAGCGTTACGCTCGTCACGGCTCCACCAGGATGGTTCCTGGTCGCGCGCGCGCGAATAGAATAAGCCATTCATTTCATCAATTCAATGTGATTTATTTGAAACGAAAGGAACGCAAAAAAAATCTGTCACGACGAGTCTATTCGATTGAAAAACGTTGAACGCGATTATTCACACAATCGACGACATAGAGATTGCCATGTCGATCGAAGGACAAAGCAACGGGATCCTTGAACTGATTTTCTCCTTCTCCGGAACCATTTCCACCCACAATGACAGTGCCCTGTTTCGCTCCTTTAGGCCAACGCATCACTCGATTATTCTCCGTGTCTGCCACATAGATGGTACCTAATGTATCGACGAACAGTCCTTCAGGATCCGACAATTGTGTCAGAGCATTCCCTTTGCCTTGACCTCCAGCGACGACAATTCCTTCTTTTGCACCTTTATTCCATTTCATTACACGATGATTGTTCCAATCTGACACGTAGACAGTCTGTTGTTGATCGACAAAGATGTAGGTCGAATAGTTGAGTTGATTGAGACCAGCACCTTTGCCATTACCACCAGCTACAAGAGTTCCATTCTTGTCTCCTATTTGATATCGTCTTACTTCATGTTTGTTGACGTCAGAGATGTAGAGATATCTCTGATCATCCATGGTCAATCCATAACACTCGATGTTGTCAATGAGGATTTCTCCTTGAGTTGTACCACTACGACGAGACCATCGTACGACTCGTCGATTCCCCCAATCACAAATAATGAGACTATCCGTCTCTTTGTCAATCAACACATCGCTTGGATAATTCAATTGATCCAATCGATTTCCTTGGTCATTGCCACCAGCTACTACTTGTCCATTCGTATCACCCATCTTACATTGGATGATACGATGATTGTGGCAGTCAGCGATGACTATCGTTTGATCATCATCAACAAAGAGACCATAAGGGTAGTTGAGTTGGTTGGTAGCACTGCCTTGTCCATGGCCTCCAGCAACCGTCACTCCATTCTGTGCCCATCGGGCATCAGCTGGAATATTAGGAATTACTACAATGAACAAAAAAGAAAAGAAATCGTCGTTGTCGAAGAGATCTCGTCTCTCGTGGGGGTAAGCGCTACAAATATGACATTCATCTTTGAGAATGCTCATTCAACAGATAAAAATTCAGAAATCTTTTCCTAGTTTCTTTTGAGAAAAAAGGATTTGGTAACGATTCTTACATCTATGTTACTTCTAGTTTTTGCCAAGATCTTTTTGATCATAAAAATAACACCTGGAGATTGCTGTAAAGAGCTCCTCAAAGAAAGAGTGATGCTAATTCCATCTATGCTTTTGATAGAAAAACATAGCAGAATCTTTTTGTAGGATGATCATTTATATGAATATCAGAGAAGAATTTAAGTAATAAAATAATGAACTATGTGAAACTGCTAAACTGAGGAAATTCTGAGAAGATTCTATCTATATCTTGTTAGGAGCATGTTGAGCAACAAATGTCAAACGTAATTTTATATGGTTTTGGAAAACCTTAAGGATTCAGTATATATCTTTGAGGATATTCTTCACATCATTTTCTGAATGATGAATGCAGATCTGCCGAAGTATCTCTTAAGCATTTGCATAGAGTATGCTGGTGAGATTTCACTAAATTTTTGTCAACTTGTATCAACTCAGGTCAAAAAAAATCAGATATAAGATCTTGTGGATCAGACGAAGCCATATGAAAAAATGTACGAAAAATCGCAGTCTTAGAGATCTTACTACCTTGTAAGATATCACTATAAGATTATAGGAAATCTCATGCGATAGTAAGATCTTTCAAGAATCTTATCTCAAGTCAAAACAATGGATGTCAGATCGTACCAGATCTTATAAGATCCTATATAATCTGTCGTGTTATTTTATTCGAGAGTTGTGGATTCAATAGTTTGTGTTATAAAGAAATGTACAAGATACAAAATTTTCACATAATAGAGGACGTTTTTCTACACACTATATTTCGAAAGAAAAAATATCGATGTTGAAGTTTTTCTAAGACTATTAGGAGATGAAAAATAATTTTTTTTTCTATGTATCCTCTACTATATACTGGAACATATATTTTTTGTATTCTTTATTTGTCTATATATCCTCCTGGAAAAAAATGGTTAGACTCGGTATTTTCGATAGATTGTTACTATAAATTGACATTTTGAGAAAAGTAATTATATATTCGGATAGCCCGTGGAATTCTCTACAACTCTCTATGTATAAGTTTTGAATTGCATTTGTTTCCTGGAAATAAATTCAAGAATACTAAAGATATCCGTATTGTCAGATTCCCCAAAAATTTACATCTCATTGATTTTTTCAAATTTATTTCAATAGATAAACAATTTATTACAAAATTAAGTATATATTCTTCTTGAATTTATTTCCAGGAAACAAATGCAATTCAAACCTTATATATAGAGAGTTGTAGAGAATTACACGGGCTATTTGAATATATAATTACTTTTCTCAAAATGTCAATTTATAGTAATAATATATCGAAAATACCGAGTCTAACTATTATTTTCCAGGGGGATATATATAACATGTAAATTATCATCCAAAATCGATTATACTTAATCGACATTCACTATCGTTCAATATCAAAGTAAAATAAATAACATAGTCGATATCAGTACAAAAACTACAACAGAACATACACTAATGCCTTTAGTTCATCAGGGATGCATTTTTCATGAATACTTTTCTTTAAGCTGTAATATCTCTGATTTGACGTATTTTTTATATTGATATCAAATATACTATTCAATTTGGTCTAACATAGAGCTAGGATGAAAAAAATAACGGTGAAGTACACCAATTCATTTTTCGAAATTCCCTATTCCCTCGACTGAAGGGAGGGTCATATGAAAAAAATAGTTTGCTTGCTTGTCGTCAGGTCAAAGGTCAAAGGTCAAAGGTCAAAAAAACATCAGATGTGGATTTCATTTAGGCGTAACTTCTAAAGTTTCACCAAAGGTAATCCAGGTTTGGAAATCCGAACCTTAGGTCAGGTTTTACATCCGGCCATCCCATTGGCTAAAAAGACGGCTAATGAGAAATGAGCTTTTATATTTTAAGTTTTTTTCGACTTCTTATGAAAGTTTACTATAGGTTATTGAGGGCCAGGATTCCGAATTTGAGGTCGGATTTTATATCGGACCTTCCCATTGGCTAGAAAGCCGACCAATCAGAAGCGAGGTTTTTTGTTTTAAGCTTTTTAGGCGTTTTGATGAAACTCTACCATAGGTTATCTAGGGCTAGGATTCTGAATCTGACGTTGGATTTTATATCCGACCTTCCCATTGAATAGAAAGCCGACCCAATCAGAAATGAAATTTGTTATTTTAAGCTTTTTGATTATTTTGATGAAAGTTTACTATCGGTTATCGAGGGCCAGGATTCTGAATCTGAGGTCGGATGTTACATGTTAAAAAGGTTGACGGAAGTAAATCGGGGTCGGAGAATCCGAATCTGAAGTCGGCTTTTCAAAATTCTGAAGCTGATTTTCTTCGATCAGGGGTTGCGCTTTTTGAGAAAATAACGATTTTTCATGAGACTTAATCGAGGGTAGCCGGGGTCGGGAAAGTTGAATGTGAAGTCAATTCTTCAAATTTTTGAGTTTGATTTTTTTGAGTCAAAGAAAGGGCTTTTCGAGAAAATAACAATATTTCAAAAAAAGTTAGGGCGCCTAAACGGGCGTCAGGGATCCAACTCTTTACTATATTGCTGGAGGTTTGCCGCTATGATTTTAGAATCAGGGTAAATTTTTTTAAGGAAACAATAAGTTTTCGGTGTATTGAATGTTGAGTGGTATGAAATAAAACGAGCTTGTGATATGGCAATGATTGGGAGAGTAACGTATTCAAATGTGTTAGCAGGATTGCAGGGTCGACTATCTCACTAGCGTAACCTATATCTGAGGCTTTGCCACAGTGTGGGTATGAGGTGTAGGTGTAAGGTAGAAGAATATCAACGCGGTCAGGCACATACTTACACCGATACCGACACTCACACCACAAAGTGTTCCTAATATCCAAATTCAAGTTTAAATCAATGCGACTTGATTGGCATCTAAGTCTGCTGGCATTGCGTTTTTTTTTGTGGCTTACTATTCCATTATTCGTATTTGCTTCTCAGCAAACCGTCTGACTCATGAAATTTCTTGCCACTATGACTGAAAGAAGGTAATATAAACAAATATATAAAAGTAAAGTCACATTCTTTTACGATTAAAAGAGAGTAACTAGCTATTGCTCAGGTGGGTTCAAATAATGAAGCGACTAGCCGCGAGTGGCGTCCCGAAGGGATGCCGACGAACGACTAGTCATTCCGATTTCAGGTTCACTGTTGATTTGCCTTACAGATGATCTATATAAATGCTAGGTTTTTTGGTGAATACTGCACTAAGGTTCTCTTAGTGAGGAATTTAAGTGAACCTCTAATTGGCTAGCTAGGCAATGAAATTAAAGACATAAGGAATAGTGTACAATAAAGTTTCGGCTTTAAAGTTTCTCATGGAGAATTTTGGTGTTATAACTCTAACGACTTTTGAAACTGTTATAGTGTGATCCGCGATATATGGTATTTGCCTTTTTTTTCTTTCTTCTGTTCTCCTATCGTACATAGATGACATGTACGATACACATATATGTCTTTTCTTCTCTCCTCTTCTTCTCTTCTCTTAATATAGTATAGATGTTTTCCATCTCATCATGTATTCTTTCAAGTGTGCTTAGGTTTTTTCTTAGTTCATTCATCTATATATAATCGTCGTTTTGAGAAATAAAAGAGTGTATGATTATTATTATCGATCAGTTGGATCGAAACTATCCACTAACAGGAACTAAGTAAAACCTAGAATTTGATAGGATGTAAATCAAAGAGACTGGTCTTGTACCGGAATAGAATTCAGCATAGTAGCGGCTAGCCGTGAATAGCGCCTCAAGGAGACGCCGACAAGTGACTAGCTGCTGCTCTGTGAAATTCCCTAAAGGAATGCTCCAGATTGTTATAATCCATCGGAAAAATGTCTACAGTGAAGATCTGGCACGTTCAATAGAAACTAGAACTGTCAAAAAAGTCTAAGAAATGTTTTCGAATGAAATGTGAGAACAGTTGTGCTGCACGTGCACAGTATTTGAATAGAACATTTGACGAAAAATATCATGTAATGAGTTCAGTTCTGTCTATTCAAAGTAGATTTCAATGAAACCAAATAAGCTTTTTTGTCATTGTGTGTCCGTATCTGTGGACATTTACTCGTCTAAATTTATTCGAGTACTTTGAAATTATCTGTCTAATCCGATGAGTACTTTGAGTACAAGCGTCATTCAAGTGGCGTATTTCGAGAATAAGTCTGATCAAATATAGTTTATTTTAATCTAAAAGTTCAGCTATATACGTGATTTTGTAGTGAACCCTAGTACATGATATTGTC
>CAJNOL010004510.1:0-15195 GCA_905250125.1 Rotaria sordida
AAATTTCTTTAAGTTTTTCATAAGAAATTAAAATATCTCCGCTTCTACTTTTTACGTGGCCTAAGCAGTAGAACAGATTCATCGTGTTTCATTTTTTATTCACATAGAGATTAATAGATGGCGCTACTTCAGCATGGATCTTACACTAGTCCAGTGAATATCCGACGTGAGATGCTAAAGTAACAAAGACCTTTGATAGATTTTGGATGAGAGAAATCATTCTGATTTTCTATAACAATAGCAATAACGCTGCTTTTAGTCATAAGATACTGTATATTTTACCAATGAACCACCATCAATGTTGAACACGAAGCTCGCACTTGCTGCCAAGAATATTAGCTCTGATTCAGTGTAAACAGAATCAGTGGTATCAAGCGTCTTAGTGGCGATGCTTAAAAAGCCATCTGCCTAAGAGTATTTTGTTCATGAGATCACTTTACAGCTGGAAATTTAGCGGTCGTTTTCGCAGTTACAGAAACGATACATTCTACTTCGGATGAATTTAATTTTTACATTGTTTTGATTCTCAATCGATATCTGAATGTAAACTATTATCGATTCGTCTTAAAGGCAATCGGAAATGTAGGTGACGATTTCAAGCAAAATGAGTTGGTATGTCCGATTTCCAACATATGATTCGATTGTATGTGATGTGTTTATAAGAATTGTTTATTGGATCAATTCGTCAAAGAAAATATCGGTGGTCACAGTAGCATTTGTGTGAAAATAGAACATCGCTTGCTTCATTTTGAGTCGTATATTAGATTGAACTTCTTTTATTCTACAATCTAAAATGACTTTTGTGAAGAATGTGAAAGGAGAAATGTGCATAACTTGGTATTTAAGTCTTTGAACTCTTTTTCTCTTTGATTCAATTACATTCTGTATTGGATAAAAGAGCATGAGTAAGTTATAGATATTTTAATGAAACTGTGCGCTTTGCTACTTTTCCATTCATTACCCAGAAATACACTTGAGATTGAGTGACTAGTTAATGGCAATGTTCAATAATGTATGCCCTTGTTTCTGATGAGAACACAAGAAGAAAGACAATTGTTCGGCGTGATTCTTATAGTCCTTTGTTCAACAATTTGTACAGAGCTCTATCTTCGATTCTACTTGATGGAATATGGAATACACATTATGTATATTTTGAACATAAAAATGAATATCGTAATAGTCTTTACTTACTTGAGGTGTAGATGTGGTTATAGATGTGAATGATGATGTAAAGTTGTCATCCCACCAGACCAACATTTTCACACCTACAATGGGGACCAGGGATAACCAAAACTTACATACACATCTATCCAAATCCTGCAACATCCATATGCCACACTGTTCAGGATAAAAATGTTTTATCCAGATGCCAGTGACATTATTGAATGTCTGGAAAAAGTAAATTATATTTTTACTAACTAATACTGGTTAAAAAATAAAAATGGTATTGAGCGACGATGTCTCAAAGACTAATCTGTTCCACAATGACAATAGTCGGTATTGGTGTTGTTTACTTCAATATTGAGCGAATGTTGAACGCTATTCGCAACGCATCAGCACTAAAACATTTGATAACATCGAATTTTGTCATTACTTGTTGACGTCAGTCAAAGACAGCGACACACATATACTGGGTGGACCGTAATGAATTGAACTAAATATAAAAGCATTTTTTTTCTCTCGTTTTTGACTCACGTAGTAAAATTCATTCATATCTCAAATGATAGAAAAATTTCAAAACCTACAAAACGATCTATGTTACTTGTCAAATAATTTTTTTTGCTTCGGAAAATAAAAACGATGAACTCCTATGCAATAGCTCAAGTCCGATGTCAGATTTTCTACAGACATCTCTTGATTTGTGTAAGCATCTGCTTGTTAAGTCTGATTCTGAAAACAATGTACTTATTATTAATTAATAGAGAATGTTGTACTTTATGCTTTCGAGACATTTGGACGTCTGCGGGTACCGTTGCTTCGAACTGTCATATTGCCGGTAATTTTAGTGTACCTCGGAAGACTGTTTTGCTAAAAGTCGTACTTGTTATATATGAAATGTTTTATTGTTATGCCATCTAATGTAGAATTCAATTTCGCAAAAAATGATGCAACTGTTAAACTGAACAGTAAAAATGTTTAGATATCTTCAAATAAAGCAAGCACAATGATAAGTCTGGATGCAAAAAAATAGATTTTTCTGTATTTTCACAGTTTATACTTCAATAGTGTTTCTTCCAAATATTTCTTCTAAAATTTCGAAATAGGCATTCAAAGATACAGCATTTTAAAGAGGATTCCTTGGAATATTTGAAATTTCAGCAGAGACTTTATTTTAAAAAAAATTGACGTTGCATTACATTTTTTGATTATCGTATTGAGACAATTGAATAGATGTTCATCGTTTTTATTTTTCGAAGCGAAGAAAAAGTTATTTGAAAAGCCAAGTTGATATTTTTCTAGCTCTTGACAGTTTCTATCATTTGGTATATGAATGGATTGTTTATGAGCTAGAAACGAGGGAAAAATGCATTTCAATGTAGTCCCGTTTATGACGGACCATTTGTTACTTTTGCTATTATTTGCCATTTACCATGTGATAGAACTAGAGGCATATTGGAAGTTTTTTATGACGAATTCAAACATTTTACACATTTATGATTTGAATATTGACATATCCTTGCTGACCATCATCGAATATCCCATATGGTGCACACAAAGTGAGCGAGCACAAAATAACAACTGTTGACTAAGGACTTCTCTTTTTCATATGACACGATAAACATGCAAAAACATAACGCGGCCTTCATCATCATGCATTATTAACGAATGATCTGATAGAACTGATCGATAATGAACGTCTAACTTTTTTTTTTTCAAACGATCACTATAAATGTACGAACGAACTGAAAAAAGTCGAAGGTGGCTGAAAAAAAAAACATGAACGAGAAAGAAAATATCTTAAGATGAAGAAAAGGATACAAATGTAGTACGTGTCATCAAAACAGAGGAAAGAAAGAAACATCAAATATAAGTGATCACACTATAGCATTCACGGAAATCTAAAATTCATGTGCTCGAAACGAAACAACTGACGCAGAAAGCCGAGGTTTGGGCACACACAGGCACGCGCCCGTTGTATGTGTAAAGCAGCTTCGGCAGCACCAATTCTATGCATAGCCATCAGATAGGCGGCAACTATCGTTGCCGAACGAGACACACCTGCAGCACAGTGAACCAAAACTGCTCCATCTCCAGCCTGCAATGACTTGCGAATAAAGTTGAGTGCCATGGGAAAATGAGCAGAGATGTTGTAATTATCTTCATCATGCGCATTGATAGCAAGAAGAATTATATGTGGATAACCAGAAGTAGCGAAGAAATTAGTGGGGTAGTACGACGACCCCGTCAAATTTAGCACGTACTTGATGCGGTGACGTTGCAGTTTGTAAAGGTTTTGAGCATCCAATGCAGAACCAAGAAATAGACGGTCGCAGATTAATGATGGTGTATCAACGACAGTGTCCACAATTTTGTCGACCATGGTCAAATACAAACAACAAGCTTTTTTTGCAATTGTCTCATCTTCTATAGCGTGAGCATAATCAGATGCAGCGCTCCAAGCAGAATACATATTCCAGTTTTATTGAAAGAACAAAAATACTTGTAAATATAGATCTATTTATCTGAAATAAGAATTACTTTTAATATACTTGGTTTTTGCTTTTTTCCTATCGCTTTTCAATTTTCATGAAAAGATTGTTTTCATTTCCGTTGTGTATTTCGTCTGCTGTATGTGTTTTTGACTTGTCTAGCTTACTTGTACTCATCATGTCAAAAAAAAAAAAAAAAGAAAAAATATTTTTGCTATCGTTACAGTATTCGTACAATGGGTGGGAGGTGGAGCGACGTCACGTCTCATGAAAAAGAAAGAGAACTCTAATTTCATAACAAAACACTGTCATTTCATCGTAATGGTGGAGAATAGTATTGCATTTGTGCAACATCAAGATGTCGACATTGGCAAAAAAAATATTTTTGCATAGGGAAAGTCTTATTGGAGGATACGAACTGATGAGTGTTTTCTCTAGAACTCATGTGAGTGTGGGACTTCTTCTCACCCTAATCTACACCTATAGAATAGCTATCCATCTCACACCCCTGTGTGGTCTCAAAGTATTTTTTTTTGTCACTCAGACACGCATATGAGTAAGATGAAGTGCATGGCTTGAACCTCTTACAAATTTCTCTGTGGCTTTTGATATGTTGTTTTCGCTTTACGCATTCGGTTTTGATCTGAAACCCCTCGCAGTGAGCCAGATATATTGATGAATAGCTTGAAGCTCTCTCTCTCCTTTCCTTTTTGAGGATCCATGTACGAATTTAAGCATGTTTATCTGACTCTGAAACATGCCTGTGTCATAGGAAAGTTTTTGCTGACACTTAGCTAAATGGATGGATGGTCAGCAGCATTTGTGTCCTAATTCTTTGCCATTCGTGTGTTACCTACAGCTTTTAAGTCTTATCCGGATAGATTGCTATGCTGCATGCAGCTACTCGTTCTTGCTCGTGTGAATTGCTGTGCTGTACGATACTTTTTGGCGTTGTTTCTAGGGATTTCTCTGTGAATGTGAATTGTTCAACGTCAACCTGATAAATTGGTGTCATAGTCGAACTTTTGCACACTTACGCCAACACATTAGTCTGTAACTCAAAGCCTTTCGGTCTCAGTTTAGCTTATTGTTGAGTGGTCTAAAGCTGTTTCACTTTTATACTGACACATTCATTGGTGGCTCGAAGTAGTTAATCCTTAGTATTGGAGATCACTGAGTGTTGAAGCTTGTGTACTTAAGTCTGTGACATTATTGAATGAAGTGAAGCTTTTTGGCCTTATACCTATGAATCTTGCTGTGATCGGAAGTTTTTTCGTTGTCTATCTTACCCACATGTACTGTTCACCATTGTGTTCGTGTTGTTTTTATATGTGGTCTCAACAAATTCTGGAATCACATTTCTATTATGCTTTCGTTTCTTGTCTCTTGAATAACTGTAATGGATGAATAGAATATGAATAAAAAATCATCGAAGATATAGACAATATTATATAGTTAATTAGAATAAAAAGATCGAACAAATATGAGATGACAGCGGAACCAACAACTGACATACATTGATTAGTCGATCAGCTGTTAAAGTAAATTGCGTTTCACATATTCATTTCATATTTGTCTCACTCATGTCCTATATTTCGATTATATTGGTGCTATGTGTATTACTTTGAAAATATTTTGTTTCACTTCTCGAACCATCTCAATAAGTTACCCACCACAGTAAAGTAATCGCAGTAATATGAATGATGCTTTGCTGTTGACTTCAATTCCTTTTTGCCTTATACTATTTGCTTTCTTTCTTTTTTTAGAATGATTCGCTTCTTATATTTGCATCATGCCTAAAGCATTTTACACTTCTTATCGTTCTTCTCTTAACTTCCATTTTTTTATTTTTTTATTTTTTTATTTTTTTGCTTTTGTCAACTACGCACTTTATCGGGTGAGGTTGCATGTAGTAGGAGTAAAACATGTAATGTAAAGTGTAGACGACAGATAATTTCAAATAGAAAAAAAAATTCACATTTGTGGAAGGAAATGCATTTTACATGAATTACACACATCAATATATATATATATGTGCATAATAGAAGGTGGTTGGCATCATTCAAAAATAGACAATGACAAACAATAATAAACTTCATTGAATATCTATTAGAAAATTTTATTATCGACACTTGAATAATTATGAAGTTGAAACAGCTTTTTCATAAAATGATATAAAAATTGATAATTTACAATAAAATTATCACTTTCCAAATTAAGATTTAGATGTAGATATGTGGAATGGGGATACATTTTTTCTCTTTAAACACTCATACCCACATCCTAATTCCCCATGAAAAGCTTAAAGAAACCTTCTCTCTATATAGTCTGATTGTAAAAACAGTGCTCTGTTTTTCTATAGCATCGAATCATTCCATAACTAATATTTTATAATAATAAAATATTGATAAGGTTTGTTTGATTATGATGTGTGGCCGTTTAATTAGTTTATATTGTTTTCAATGAATGCTATGTTGTTTGTCGAACGACACTTTAGTCGATAGACTTTTCGTCGAAAGTGAATTATTTTCTTCTTCTTATTTGTCTCACCGTCAGGAGACAAGTTCAAAAATATCTCCGAATTAACTTTGTTCCTTTGACGATGATGGAAGAATTTCAAGGCACCATTGAATAGAATTACATGCTTTTCGTCGAAAAGTACTTCAAGGAAAGGTTCGCAGCCTCTCGAGACAATTCCAGATCCATCAATTCTTCAACAGAACTATTCAGTGTTAAGAGAACAGTGAGTTTTCTCTCACATTTGGAGTGCCTTGCATGGCTCGTACCCTCACCGTCATTCTCACTCTCACATTTAGAGTACTCCTGCATGCTATTTACCCTCATCATCACACTTATCTCACCTTGACATTTGGAGTGCTCTTCATAGCCAATAAAATACTTTCGACGAAGAGCAGATATCTATCTGAGTTTATCGATGAAGTGCTTTGTCAGCGAAGTGTCGTGTCGACGAAATGTTTTTCGGCGCAGTATCTTGTCGATGAAGTGCTGTGTCGACGAAGTGTCGTGTCGACGAAAATTTTTGACCAATAACATAATTACTGTTTTCGATTTGTTTTCTCTTTTTTCTTTACTCTTTTTCTTCATCCTTTTGATGCCTAACCGTCTACACATCTACATATACAAAGATGTATTTCTTGTTTGTTTTGATTGCATCTATAGTCTGTTAGAGTGTTTTCAAGAAAATTAAAGAAATAAAGTTAGACTAAACTTTGACACTATTCATTTCTGTTTTAGTAGCACGGTAGTAGTAGACTTTCAGCTGCGATGGACATATCTTAAAGGTTTGTGATAACTTTTGACAGTAGAATTATTTCAAATACGATGCCTAGTTTAAACAATGTGAATATACGATCCACCAAAACATTAAAGATATGGAAATAGGAAAATGCGTAATACTTGAAATAACTTGTATGATATTCATAATTTCTATGATGCTTGTAGAAATTCAATCTTTCTTAAAAACACTTCAACATATATTGGTAAAGATTTTCTTTCATTTGCATGTATATTTTTCAATTGTATTTATGGCATTTTTAACATGATTTTATTTCAAAACTTTCAAATCATTCAAGTTTATGACAAACAATAGAAATACTTTTTGAAATGATATTAATGAAATTTGATGCATATAAATTATATAAATTTTTTGCATTTCTTGAATCATTTTGTTTTCATTTTGTTCGAGAGAATGCAAAAGTTAACTCGAATAATGATCAACATATATATATATGAGATCAAAATATTTAGATCTGAGCGGATTATCGATCGTTCGATACAAATGTGACTCTCATTTTGTTGCAAGAAAAACTTTATAACATAACGGTATCCAATTCTATATCTATTTTCAACAAGCTTTCATCGAATACAAAATTTATTGTTTATATTATTTTAAATTGTAGTATTACTCTGTTGGAAAGTTATTACGTAGTACATATTCTATAAATGAGAAAAAGAAGTTTATTTTTTTGATTTTTCAATTGTATCAAGTCGAGCAATATTAGCTAATGTACTTTTTCTATAAGGATGATTTTCATTTGATACAGTTTCAAGTGCGCGTTCAAAATATTCTCGTGCTTTAATTAAATCACTATTGGTTATGTAGATTGCACCTAAATTATTCAATGCAGCAGCAAGACGAGGATCATCTTTTCCACATATACTCAAAAGATCAACAGCACGAGTAGCATATGATAATGCATGTTGAATATCACCTTGATCATGTAATATATTACTCATATTACCAAGACAAGCAGCAATATCAAAATCATTTTTTGGTTTAATTTCATGTTCACGTATAGCTAAAGCACGTTCAGTATAATCAAGTGCTTCAGTAAATTGTCGACGTCCCCATTGTGCATTACCAAGACCAATAAGACAACGAGCAATCATTACTGAATCTCGTTTTGTTTCATTTTCAAACCATTGTAATGCTTGAGAATAAACTTTAAATGCTTCATCATGTTGTTTCATATTTTTATGAACTAAACCTAAATAAATAAGGGTTTCAGCGTGTTCTCGATTAGTAGCTTTCAATAATGCTTGTTGATGACATTTCAATGCATCAGATAAATTATTTAAATGTTCACGTAATAAACATCCATATTTATTTAGAACACGAACATTTGGATTAATTATACGAGCAAACATATTTGCTGCTTGTGACCATTCATTACATGCTATATGTTCATCTGCTAAAGCTTCATCATCACTAAAGAGAAATATTAATTTGGTTAACTTCAATTATTGATCATAATAAAAAAACAAAACATCTAATAAACTTTAGTAGAAAAATTCTATCACAAAATTCAGTAGCAGTGGAGAATCAGAACAGTAGCAACTGTTTTATTTTCGCGAAGATCGATGGAAAGTGATGCTTTCGTTACGTATGCTGTTTTATCCAGAATACAAATCACCATTAGAGTAGTTCATGGTGCTGTTAGAACAATAGCTTCTCTATTTCTCTGAAAAGGGTAGTGATAATGTACTATGAATTATTGTGAAACGTATTATACAAAATTACTCTGACTAATCAGCTAAATATACAGTCTTAGACAAAAGTAGTTGCTCTCCATGAAGTACTACTGATATTTGCGGTGTATGAATGTGATAATAAAGCCTGATTGCAAATGTCAGCTCGTTCTCCATTGATTCACATATCTTGTTTCTCTTGCGAAAAGCATATTCAGTGGAAATATACACTAAAAAAAAATTTTGTTTGTCATTTTATTAGTGTTTTTTTTCTAGCGGTAAAGACAGTTCGATAATATCGTAGCAGTAACTCGACTTCGTACAATGCTATGGCTTAAAAATTTTCAGAAGAGATTCATCGTCTTATGGGAATTTTCTACTGACACTTTCGAATACATTGGTCAAAATCATCATGGAAAAGATCCATTCCATATCATAACTCCAGTCAAGGCTCTCGATTGTTTTTGAGAGTGGAGAGGCGGGAAGGGAGCAGACACTTTCCATAAACTTTCGAAGACAGTCTGTTAACGAAAGCTTTTCAAAAATAGCTACCGAAAATTTCCTAGTTTTTCATAAAAACCGGTGATCGGGGGGAGGGCAGTAGTGCGCCACTTTCTGTGTTTCATAGAAAGTCGTGATCGGGGCCAGGGGAAATAGCTTGCGAAGATCCCCCGAACAGCGTCCATTTAAAAATTTGCCAGACAGCAAAACAGATTTTCAATTTGTGTGGGGAGGCGAGAGCAGCCCCCTAGCTCCTCCTCCCACATCGAGAGCCCTGAGTTCAATATATGTTAACCGATTGAGTGCGAATCGATGCTTGTGATTCAAGTTTATTGTCGCATGCATGTAGCCAAATATCATAATGAATAGTAGTACTTCATATCTTTACTTGTGTCTTGATTACTTATTAAACAAAAAAGACAACTATCAAATAACTAACCTAATATCAGAATGTAATCTTTGTAATAAATCATTTATTGTTTTGCCTAAATTTTTTTGTTGTTGAATAAATTGTTCAAATAATTTATCTCTATCATCTTTATTAAGTGCTATTAATTTAATAATAGTTAATAATTGTTGACCATTAGTAGTAACAGCACTTCTTGTTACACATGCAATTTGAAAAGGTGTTGCCATATCAATAAGAATTATCTCACCTAAATTTGCACATAATATATTATCGGTTATATTAATTTTAAAAAGAACATTATTCATATTTTGACGACGAGATGGTCGTGTAGCTTCAGTTAAAGCATTAGTTCTTGAAAATGTTACAGGAAGAAAACATTGAAATGCAATAATATCTGTTTTTAATTTTTGTTCAAGTTGATCGATAAAATTTGTTGATAATTTAGTAGTAAAATAAACTTGTTTATAATTAGATCCTGTTGATATAGGTTTCATTTTTTTTGTAAGATCATCAAGAAAAAAACGACTAAGTGTTAATAATTCTTGATTATGAGAACGAAGAGCATTTGAAATAAGAAGATGATATGGAAATGGATGATGTTGTTTATCAAGCCAAGAAAAAACCTCATTTGATTGGTATGATGTTTCAAATTGTTGAATATAAGATTTTATTTGATTATTTGATTGAAATATAATTCGTGCTTGATCTACAAGAGATTGTTTTGTACTTTTTTGATTTTCAGTATAATTTTTCCATAAATAATAAAAATAAAAAGCTAAATTATCAGTTCCATCTGTATGATGATTAAAAATAATACTGTTAGCATTAATTCGTTGTTCTATTATATCAAGTGTTTCAGAAAGTGATCGTAAGAAAATTTCCGTTTGAGAATAAACACCAATGACTTTACTTGGTAATGTATCTACATCTGTATTTATTATTGATAAAATAAGTATAGCTTCAATAACTGTAAGAGATTCAAATATTTGTAATATATTTTCTTCTATAGTTGTTGTTATTAAAATAACGACTTTATTTTCTTTTATTTGTTGTTCAATAAATGAAATACAAGATGATAATTCTTGAAATAATTCAATAGGTTCAATTGTTGCATTACGTATTGGTGTAGGAAGTTTTTCTTGTTCATCAAAAGCTACCAAACATATTCCACTACCTTTTGATGCCATAAATTTAACTTGCTTCGCAATTATTCTTTTAAGAAAAATAATACAAACAAAACCTTATCGATTTATGAAAAGAATTGAAAAAAAAACAAATTGTTTTTTTTTCTCTTTTCTTTCATTTTGTTTTACTGTAAGTGTCAATCATGCACTTCCTATGTGATTGATTCTCAAGTATGCATCTGCTAGTTTGCTTATACCAACATAAATGAAGAAACTTTTTTTTTCTCTTGAAAAAATAAAGGATGTAAATTATGAGTATCGGTGTAGAGTGAAGGTCATTTCTTCACATATTTCATTACGTGCTATATGTTCATTTGCTAAAAGCTTCATCAACATTACAATAAATATCAGATCGATTAAAATATATAAGCCTCAAAGTATCCGAAAGAAGTATTGAGAGTAGGTGAGTGTGAGCAAGGGTACATAAAAGTTAAATTTATGACATCAAAAGGTAGTGGAATATGTTTGGTAGCTTTTGATGAACAAGAAAAACTTCCTACACTAATATGTAATGCAACAAAATTGAATCTATTGAATTATTTCAAGAATTATCATCTTGTACTTTATTTATTGAACAACAAACAATAGAAAATAAAGTCGTTATTTTAATAACAACAACATCGCATTTCTTCGAGAAAGATACTTGTTACAGTTGGTATTTTGAAAAGGATTTTTAATCGATTTAAAATTGATATTTGATCGAAGTCGAAGTTACTTGTTAAAAAGACACGTCTTCTAAAGTGGTTATTGTAAAAAAAAAGATTTTCATATTGTTTTGTCACGTTCAGTCACCGAATCGCGGTGTCGAAAATGGATCGAAATCGAAAGGATATTATCTGTACCTTGTTGTTAGGGTAAGTTACTGGAATCGTAATCGAAAACTGTGCCAAAAACGAGTACGATAACCATTTAGCGATTCGAACTCAAGACTTTCTAAGAAAGATGTATTTACAATAGATCAAAAGAATTGTGTCTTAAAAGAATATTTGAAATATGAATGAGAAAGATCCATATCTAAGATATTTTATAAGAAACAAAAAAAGAAAAGGAAAGAATGCAATAATAAGCACTTCAAATAGAATAAAAACACTGACAGAGATGTTAATGAGCTATTTAGACTTGTGTTAGCTACGACATATATTTTTCAAAATAAATAATGAATCATAAGTACAGGGTGGGTAAAAATATTTTTCCAGGTGGATAACGTTATGATTTTAAATAGAGTCAATAATAAATTTTATAACAAATGAAAGGGCGTCAAAAAGGGTTTTTCGGCACCAAATGGTAAGAGTTCTACAAAACTCCTTATATCAAACACAGCAAATCTTTAGAAATAAGATGCATAAAAATGGTTTTCCACGGGATTAATGGTGTGATTTTAAATAAGGTCAATGACAAACTGTATGTCAAATGAAAGGGCATCAAAAATAGGATTTATCAAAATTAAATAGTAGCGAGTCTGTCAATCTTTTTATATCAAACATAATAAATTTATAGACTCCATTTAAAATCACAGCATGCCCCCCCCCCCTTGGAAAAATATTTTTACCTACCCTGTACATTTTCGTTGTCAAACTGATTCATACTTATTACCGTTAATTATAATGATTCATTTATTTTGACTCATCTTTAAGAAAAATGGCCTCACCTATCGTCAACATTAAAAACTTACCTAGAAAATAAATCTTCGATGAATAATATCATTAAATGTCATAGATAATTTAAATGTAAGCACAACTAGAACAACAACCAAGTATCCAATATTGCTTTTTCTATGCAAATGTCTGGATAAACGTGAACTGAAAAGGTAAAAGAACAGAACAGCAAAAAAAAAAAGACTCACTCAAGATATCAGCGTCGAACAAAAACGACAAGCGATGATAGTAATGACTTATAGAGTATTACTCATCAGACGATATGACTGAATGGGAAAAAAATAGTGTCTTTTTCACGGTTGATCGAAAGATAGGTATATAAGTGTCGTCATTGTCCTGCTATGTTTTTTTTTCTTTCATGATTACTAAATCATGACAACAAATCATAAAGAACTGACAAATATCAATATTGATAACGACTGGGAATGTTATTGTCAACCATTAGATGATGAAACTGATGAAAAAACGATCGTCTCTACTGTCAATGACATCAATACAAATCAATATTGGTCTTCTATAGAATTACCACATATTATCAATACTGTTAAACGACCTTGCAAATGGTGGTATCGTAAACGATTTGATTGGATATTAATAAATCAACAATATGAACAACAATTCTACCTTAATTTTCAATCATCAGATAGTCATGATAAACAATCGAATATCAATGGTACTATATGGTTTAATAATATACAAATCTTTTCAGGCTCACTAGTATCATTAGAAAATCCCATTGAATTACCTTCAAAATTATTAAATAATGAAAATAATCAGAACAATATCTTGGTTATTTGTTGTATTAATACAACTCTTTCTCTTCATACTTGTCTTTTTATTCATGGTGAAATTCCTTATGCTACTGGACAAGTCATTATAGATGAAAAAACTCTTGAAAACTCTAAAGATTCAGATATAAAATCAAATAACATTCTTCAGTATACAGCTAGTGTTGATAATACTGATGGTCGTATTGATATAATATTTAATCTAAATAGAAAATCAAAGGATATATCAACATCATTAAAATCTCTTTCTCAACCGATAATCAATGAAAATCAAACAAATGAAGATAAAAATAATTTCGATGATGATCGTCTTATACCTCGTCTAGCTATTGTTATACTTATCGTTGGTACAAGAGGTGATGTTCAACCATTTATTGCGTGAGTTCAATAACTTTTTTTTTCCTAATGGGTGGGGCAAAATTTTTTGCATTAATTTTGTTTTTGATATAACACTGCAACGCAATGTCGTACAGACTTGATTTTTTTTTTGTTAGAAAGAGCAAAGTGTCTAGTGCAAAAATATATAAAAGAATTTGATTTGTAATGTTTTTCGAAGGCCACAATAGTTTTAGAATGCAAGACTCCGAAAAACTCTTCCACAACTTTGGTCACATTTTTTTAATTCAAAAATATTTGTTTGAACCTTTTTCATTAGCCACTTTCGACACCCTCGAGCATCATATATATATATATACAGTTGTTCATTACAACGGAGGTTTTCATTTGGTATTAAAATAATTGGTATAACATACAAGAGAATGAACAAAAGACACGTTGATAAAAACAAATTAATTGTTCAAATTTGGTTTTGAAGCGTGAAAATAAGGTTTTTTTTCTGAATATCTCATAGAGAAGTTGCGTCCTGTTCCAAATAATATCGTTTGGTAGAGGACTCAATAAACTTTCGTTTTCATATAAAATATATAGTTTCTAGCAATCTCTCCAGCGACATAGAGTTTATTTTTTTCGATTGCTACCAACAATGATGAAAAATTGATGACACAGACGATATTATAAAAGCGTTCATTTCGACCGTTATAAAACATGTAGAAAATTTCTTTTTTTTTGTAACGCAATAGTGCTCTATCCTTATATTATAAAATCCGGATTAGACGAATAAAAAGATAACCTGTCTAATTCATAGGAATTTTTTTCTAAGTTCAAAAAAGTTGCGGAAGAGTTTTCCAATGCTTTCTATTCTAAGATTGTTGTAGTTTTTGAAAAACATTTCCAATCAAACTCTTATATATTCTTGCACTAGACACTTTGCTCTTTCTAACAAAAAAAAATCAAGTCTCCATAACATTGCGTTGCAGAGTTATATCAAAAATAAAATTAATGCAAAACTTTTGTCCCACCCGTTACTTGCCAAAGATTCGATTTTATACTTTTTTTTTTTCTAAAGTCTTGGTCAAGCACTTCGTGCAGCTGGCCATCGTGTACGGTTAGCAACACATGAAACATTTCGATCATTCGTTCGTGGTAATGGTTTAGAATTTTATCCATTAGCTGGTGATCCAGCTGATTTAATGTCATTTATGGTAAAGAATGCTGGAATTATTCCTTCTATGAATAGTATTATCGAAGGTGATATAGAAAAACAACGTCGTTCTCTGACTGATATTCTTGCATCAACATGGCAAGCATGTATAGCCGATGATGATGAAACAAAAGCACCATTTATAGCTGAAGCAATCATTGCAAATCCACCATCATTTGGTCATATACATTGTGCAGAAAAATTAGAAATTCCTTTACATATTATGTTTACTATGCCATGGTCACCAACAACTGCTTTTCCACATCCATTATCACATATTCATAGTTCAATTAGACCAAAGGACAAGATTAATTTGTATTCGTATGATGTTATTGAAATGTTGGTAGGTGAATGAAAGAGATAAATAATTTTTTTTGATTTCTTGATTGTTTTTTATTTGTAAGACATGGACTGGTATGGGTGATATTGTGAATAATTTTCGTAAGAAAATATTAGGTTTGAAAGAATTAAATACACGT
>CAJNOL010004511.1:0-15187 GCA_905250125.1 Rotaria sordida
GGCCGATTAAATATGATATATTGTGAAAAATAATAAAAGAAAAGGGTCAATAAGAATTTTATAGCGTTGTTACACCAACTCTATGGATTGAGTTTAAAATACTTCGAGACACATGCTGAAATTGATTCATTTTTAACAATAATCATTTGATCTGCATTGAAACTAATTTTCTTCAGTAAAATGACTTTTTTTTTTTAATAAGGTGCGCCCTTCAGATCAATTAATAAAAGAAATACTTTTTCCCTTATGTAATTCTTATACTTTCTTCTCGTAATATTTATAACGGTATTAAATTCTAATGTCTTCTAGTTCTATGTTAATTGAAATATACACGATACATCGTAGACAATGATTATTCACACATGTACGTGTAATCCAAGTATTTTCAGTGATCCCTAAAATCAAGATACATCGTGAATATTAAGTAGTCAAAAGTATATGTACACTAAATGCATTAACAGATAAAATCCATAGTTCTCTATATAGAACATAAAAGTTACTGTTCGTAATCATTCCGAATGATCTTAGTACCTACACATAATTATGTATGATGTTGTCAATTAATATATTTTGTTTTCGAAGATAATGAAAATGGTTTTGAGTATTTTATGAAATTCACTTATTTTTTTTCTTTATTTTTCTTTCCTCAAGCTTTAAAATGGTTAAGTGTATAATTTTATCACAATAAAATGAGATCTAAATCTATGACATTCATTTATCAAATACTGATTAAAAAGAATAAAAGAAGCAAGTCTAAATTAATAAATCTATATATTTCATCTAATTATAAATGATTTTTCTTTTGCTATACAAGAAGAGAAAAAAAAAGAGAGAGAGAGAGAGAGAGAGAGAGAGCATAGTATTCACCGAAGAACAACTACACAATTCAAGTCAATATTTTCATATACAGAAGATACAGACAAAAAAAACATTTAAATTATTCTTTCAGTTCATAGAAAAAGATTATCAAGTACGAATAAACATTTTTTTTTTAATATTATCACAGAAGTATTATTTCTGAGACGGATTAACGAAAAGAATTTTCATTTATTTATTCGTCGTTGACGCATAGATACATTTGTTGTTGTAGTTTGATCTTCATCATCAGTTCCTGGTGGTATATCAGATGCATTTAATCCTTCACTATCATCATTATCATCTTGATCAGCTGCAAGAACTTCATTAAGTAATGCTTCATCATCTTGAATTTCTATAACAGGTGATGAACGATTTTTTATTGTTGTTGTACGTTGTGGTGTTGATGATGTAATACGTGTTGGTAATGATACAGTTGTTTTTTTTTGTTTTCTAGGTTTTAATAATTTTTGTGAATCACTATCATCCTAAAACAAAAATTTCTTTTATATATTTTATTTAATTATTTATACATACTAAATCTTCAACATCTTTTGAATCATCTAGTATAATATTTACATCATCTTTAACTGTACCAGTTACACAATAATCAATAATCATAAGAACACCCTTCAAAGGAAAAACAACAAAAATTTAATATTTAATTAATCAAAAACACAAAAGTTTCTAATACAAATCCAAGAATAAGTCCAATAAGAATAACAGCTACAGTAAAAAATACATAAATAAGCCATGCTGGCCATCCATATCGATCTTGTAAAAATGTATATGCATCCTATATTAAGTTTTATATTAATAAAATAACAAAAACAAAAAAAGAATTCTACAAACTTTAACTAATACTGATATATCGAAAATTGAACTGATTAGTGACATTCTTAAAAAACAAAACATAATAAATAGAAAATTAATATGAATGATTTATATTAACATACGAAAAACTATCTGGAGCAAAATATGATGAAACTGGTTCTGTACGTTGCCATTCTTGAAATTCAATATAATTTTTCAAACGATCTAATGAACGTTCACCATTATATTGACGAAAAACACCATCACGAACACTAGATTATAATAAAAACAAAAAAGAAATTTATTAAAATATATAAAACTTTTCAACATGATCATTCTATTTGATGTATGTTTATCTTTTTTTCGATAACCAGTAGATGCGAATTTTTATATTTACAGTAGTAAACAAAAGCCTTCATGCCATCATATTTTAGCTAATATATGTGCTTGAAGTCGAAAAATTTCTGTGCATATACATCACCAAGAGTGTAGGTTAGAAGCACAATCATATCTTGATTGCTTACATAAAAAAGAAAATTGTGATGAATGTCACTTATTGTTCTTTTGAACTTCGTAAATCTGAAATTAACCTTTATCAATAGTTAAACGTTAAGTTTCAGAAAAGAATCTTATGCTAAAAGAAAATAGTATGCCGATGATGATCGTGTTCGTGTAGATGAACTCAGAAACATCTAGAGATAGTTGATCTACATTTTAGATGAACACTTTTTTGTTCACTATTGTATAACTATTATTGTATTAATCATTAAATTAACTTACTAATAAATTGTTGGCAAGACAGAAATTCGAAAACGACCTGATAATGAAGGATATTCATTAATATCAATAGCAGCTACTTTGATTTCTTTCGATATCATAGCTTTAGAAAAATCATGCCATATAGGTTTGAAATATTGACATGATGGACACCATGGTGCATAACTATAAGTAATTATTGAAAATAGATCATATTGTTGAATAATAAAATTTAACTTACAATTCAACCATCCATTGACCACATAACATATCTTTCCATGTTTTATCAGTTAATTCAAGTGGTTCACTTACGATTAGATTAGGTAGAATAAGAATTACAAGTGAAAAGAAATATATTTTATTAAAAATCATGTTAAAACTCTAAAAAAAAAAAAAAAAAGTAAAACGATGATGTTACATAACGTTGAATATAACGAAAATCGTTTTAAATAAAAAGCACAAAGAATCTATCGAAACAAACAAATTACGACGGGACAAAGGTGTTGATGGGAATGGTCGAACATATTGTATCAATAGAATAAACGCTCAATAGATGTCGTTAAAAAAACATTTTCGTTAAATACATTATTTGTATATATAATTTTTCTTTTAATGAGAAGTGAAAATGAGACGCGTGACGGTTCACTGCTTCTGAAATTCTGTCGCACACAATCATCCCTTCTTACCTTCATCACTAAGTTACACCTCTGAATGAAAAACAAATATTTTTATTTGCAAATTCAATTCGATTAAAAAAATCCACCATATTCTAAGTCACTTATTATATTTAAACTTCACTTTATCTTCAACAGAATAAAACGTAAAATAATAATTCATGTTACAACAATAAAAAGAGATTAATAAGTGCACAATATTCAACAACAAAAAAAAAAAGAAAAGAAAAAACGAAAAGATTAATGAGACACAATATTGAACTAGACATTCATGTAACATGTAGAGATATCTGAGTATTAAAAGAAAGAAAAAAATTCAACTAATCACGCAAAAATGTATACTTAACAGGCAATGAAAAAATAGTAAATAATGTTATTTCTACAAGAATAAGACATACTAAATTTCCATTTAATATCCATTTTATAATGGGCCGTTCTCTAATATGTTGTGATATAGAATCATGTCCTTCATTGATTTTACCATTTTCTATTTTTCGTTGTAGAGAATGATAAGATACATTAATTGTTGATAATTCATCTTCATTATCAACATCATTACTATCATCTAAACCACAAAACCATGACCAACATGATTTTAAAAGGACTAATATATGACAACCAGTTTTTACATTATCCTGATTATTGGAATCACTTGAAATTTTTGATTTTGAGAAAATTGGAAGTTTTTTCTTTATATTGAGATTTTCTAAATCAGCTATACTTGTTTGTGCTGTATTTATACGAACACTACTAACATCATCTTCACCATCACGACTAATAAGTAATGTTCCAGGACCAAATGATGATGATGGAAGAAATATTTCAGGTTGTAATTGTTCAACTGTATTATTTATATTAGTATGAGTCATTGGAAATGATGCAGGTATTTCAGTACGTGGAAGTGATGGACTAAAATAGACAATGAAATGTATTAAGGAAAAAATAACTCGACATTTAATAAGTTTAATACATTAACAAAATACTTCGTCATTGAAATAGCGATTAATAAGAGGATCTTCTCAATTTGAAAATCGCTTTTGAGTTCAGGCTTTGTGTATAAGATAGACTCCAATGCAATATTAAAAATCACCAAAAGGATAAGGACACCTAGACTTTTTCTACAGAGTTATAGCCGTTTCACTGAAATTTTCTTCATAGATATATCAACTTGTAATTAGAATGTTCTGAAAATTTCAGCTCAAAAGAATGTTTCTTTCACGAAATATTGAATTTGCAAAAAATAAAATGAGTAATGTTTGAGAATTCCATATCTCGTGAGGAGAACATTCTAGTTACATGAATATTTATCTATAGGCAAAATTTCAGATCAAAACATCGCCATTTGATTCTTATGTACATACCGTACTGTAGGCTAAAATTTTTAAATACTTCACTCGAGTTTACCTTATGTACAGAGTTCGAGTTCAAAAGTAATTTTCAAGACGGGAAGGTTTCCTCATAAGATAATTTCATAACATAGTCAGAAAACAATAGGTCAAAACTTCTTAAATTATATTGGATTTAATAGAAATTTTTTTTTTTTATTGTTGCTGTTTCTGCGTATTTCAAAAATGTTCTTCTATCTATTGATATATATAAAATATATTTCAAATATTCTTTACCTAACAACTGAAGCCCCACTATTAATTTTTTGTTTCATTTTGATATGTTCTACATCTGATTTTTGATTTCTTGTCCAAAATGTTGTTCGATATAATTGTTCTTTTGTTGGTGGTTCCGTATATAATGAAACAATAACACAAGTGAAAAATGTTAACCAAAATAAAAATAAAGCATAATACATAAAATGAACTTTTTTTATTAACCAAAATCTTGTATCTTGTTCTCCACATAATGGTGGCCGTTGTGAAAATTCAAGTATCATTCTTATTAAACCAAATATAAAACCTATCATTAATCCAGCAAATGCACCACGTTCATTGGCACGTGTCCATAAAACTGATAATAAATAAATACATGCTATTGGTGGTGCTAAAAATCCTATAACTTGTTGCATATAAATATATAATTCTGAACCTTGCATTTGTATAACAATTGGTATCCATGCAATACCAAACATTGTCATAAGAATAACAAATAAACGGCCAACAATCATTAATTCACGATTTGCTATTTTCTTTCGACGATAAGATAATATATTAGGATAAATATCAACAGTAAATATTGTACTTGCTGAATTAAATATTGATGTTAAACCTGATATTAATGCAGCAAGCATAACAGCAAGCATAATACCTTTAAAACCATTTGGTAAAATTTTTAATATTAATGTTGGATATGCTATATTAGTACAACTTCGTTTACTATGACATATTGATTCACAAACGGATGGTTGATTACATGCAACAGTATTTGGATATAATGCTCGACTTATCATACCGGGTATAATTATCATAAATAATGGTAAAATTTTTAAATAACCAGCTAATAAAGTTCCACCACGTGCATGTGAAATAGTTTGTGCAGCTAATACTCGTTGAACCATCATTTGATCAGAACACCAATACCTAATGAAAAATAATTCAATTGATTCTTTTTTTGTTTTTCGTTTTATTTATTAATATTATTCAAATTTCAACATGTGAAGAATTTATAAGGTTTCAATATGAATTCAAAATATGAGAATTTTAATTCATTCATGATCTTATTTTCTCTTTAATGAACAAATGACTAAGCTCGTTTAATAATTTGATAGATATACAAGCACAAAAATTTGTCTTTTTTTTTGTTGTTACCGTCATATTATTCTTAAAATATAGATTTGATTTTCTATACAAACCAATATTAAAAGAATTTAAGATATCAAAAATAGAAAATTCTCTATTGTCCATTCGAATATATAATTAAACTTGCTTTAAAATAAAACAAAAATAAAAAGAATAAAACATTTACCAAATTGTATTTGGAGTATGTCCAAGAAAAAATCCTAACCAAGGCATATCTGAATCAGTTATTGATCTCAACATTTGAAATGATTTCATTGTTGGTTTACCACATGTTGATGTTGTTAAATTCGTTTGATTTAACCATATATTTGTTATATTTCCATATTGTCCATCATCTTGTACCGTTGGCATTGCATTCAAATATCGTCGATAAAGATTCGATATACCACCTATTTCTTTGTATGATAAGATCATTAAAACAAATCCTCCAAAAATCATTATAATAGCTTGTATTGTATCTGTATACATAACACTTGCTAAACCACCTGATACAGTACATAGTGCAGTTAAAATAAGAACAAATACAACACTTAAATATATATCCCAATGAAAAGCATAATTAATAAATAATGATGCTGCATAAATATTTACACTTATTTTTGTTAATATATATAGAAGAAGATAAAGACAAGCTATATAAATACGTATACGTTGTCCACCAAATCTTCGACTCATATATTCAGGTAATGTTGATACACCAGTAGCTATAAAAACTGGTAAAAATATCCAACCAAGTAATTGCATAATTGCTATAGAATTTAATTCAAATGCTCCAACACTTATACCTAAAAATATATAGAATATGTATAAAGAGAATTCATTTTATTTTCAAATCTTTTTTTGGTACCTTTAGCAGCACCGGAACTTGCTAAGCCAATAAAATGCTCTGCACCAATATTCGATGCAAATAAACTTGCACCTATACAAAACCATGGCATTTGTCTATTAGCTAAAAAATATCCTTTAACTGTTGAACGATTATATTTAAACATCGAATAAAATCCAGCGCCAACTAATAATATAAAATAAATAACTAATGCTGTTATATCGAAACCATTTAAATGATTAGGTGGTTGCTGATCATCTAATGCTGTTGACATTTTCTTTTCTTATTTAAAATAAAAATTAAACTGAAAAAAACAATGTTAACAAATAAATATTCAAACTCAACTATTTAATCTTTATTACAAATAGTTAAATAGTTTTATTCTATTCGTCACGAGATACGGATATAGACATGAAAAAAAATAACAATGACACGTTGACAATGCTAAAAAAACGTCGGGTCTTTTCTTTCTTTTTTTCCCTTTATTCTCCTGCTGTGTGATTAATCAATAACTATTTGCGAATACTTTCGATGACAATGTCTTTATAGATTTTCTATTCAAAAATAATAAAGCAAGAAAAAAACCAATAATTCTTTTTCATATACTCACTAGAATAAATAACTATAACAAGTGTATGCACATTTATTGTTTATATTTGATCCGATTCGTTTCTTTTTCCTTTTTTTTTTGTTTCGTTTGTTACTTCATTTGTTTTAAGCTCTATGATAAGAGCTAAAAAATGATATTCGATCTAAATGAAAATATGCATATAATAAACACATAAGAAATCAATTATTTTTACGATGTAATCTAAAAGAAAAAGTATTTCGTTTGTGAATTTTTCATTTGTGAATAAGGACAAAAAAAAAACACTGGAATAATCTTATGCTTTTTTTTTCTTGTTGATCCTCTGAAAGAATCCATTGATATTTATTTTTCTAATGCGCCATGGTAGTAAGCGTATAAGGACGTTATTGAAATGAAACAAAAAAGACTAGAATAGATACAATAGAAAATATTATTAATCAACGATACAATACAAAAAACTAATAATAGATCAAAAATTTTATTAAAAAAAAACAAAATTGACTTTAATTCTTATTCTAAAAGATCTCTATGTTGTATAGAAGAAAAAGAACAATAACAACAAAGATTTTCATTCACATTTCACAGCAATAATTGAATCAATTTCTAAACTAGATGTACCATGTTGTTTAATAGGCAAATAAACACCACCAACGATTTGTAAACCAATACTTGTTATATCTGTTTGATCTAATGGTGGTGTTGTATTTGGATCTAATGATTTACCACGACTATATGGTTTAAAATCATTAAATGGTAAATATTGTTCAGTTAGTTCATTTTTAGGTAACTAAAAAGAAAAATTTAATATATTAATCTAATTATTTCTGTTGTTTTTTTTTTGTTACTTCAAAAAAGATTTCATAGGATGGTTGTAAAGATGATTCTTCATTATGATGTCTTAAAATAACTTTATAGATAAAATTTTCACCTTGTGCTCGTACAGATAATTGAAGACCCGTAAATGAACTTAAATCAAATGATTTGTTACGATAAGCAATACCAACAAATCCAGCACCATTTGGTTGTGGATTAAGTAATGAAAAAAAAATAGCTCGTTGAAATTGTTGTGTTTTTTGTTCAACAAATACTCCTTTCGATTTTCCAACATCACGTTCAGTATCCGATATTTCAATCCAATCATTAACTGATGAAGTTGAATCAGTAAAATTGAATAGAGTTTGTTTAGATGAAAATAAACATTTTGTTGATCTAAATAAAGTCAATATACATTATGTTTTTTATTAATTTCCTTTTATTACCTCATGGGATTTGTTGTTATACTTGTAAATAGTAATAAAAGCTGGATACCGATAAACATCTGCAATGGAAAAAAAAATTGACAATAAAGTGACAATGTCTTATTTGTTTTATCATTAGTTTATCAAACAAAAAAGAATCTCGAAGGTTTGATTTTTTTGTATTTCATCAAAAAAAAAAGAAAACATCACCAGAAATAGAAAAATGTAAAAATCAAATCAAATCTTCACAAATTCAGATCTAAAAAAGAAAGATTTTACTCGACAGTGTTTATAAGAAAACAAAAAAGTCTTATAATAAAACGAAAAGCTAGTGCAGTCGTCTTGAATAAAAAAAATTATTTTTTTTTTGTTATCCTGAGTTTTCTAAATAAATTAATGTTTGTTCGTTTTTTTTTAAATAATACCACGATCACGTAATACCGATATCACCGCATTGTATATAAATAGAAAATTATTACTTAAATGACTTGTATCAACATCACGTTGATTTATTATTGATTTAGATTTAATTGTTAATGTATCATCAGTTTCGGTTTGTCGAATAGCGCTTGTTGATGGTTTATATGTTGATTGTTTACGTAAATAATCAACTATTTCAATTGATTGTTTAGATACATCGTTTACACTTTGTGTTGCATCTATCGAACGATGAATATTTCGTTGACGATAAAAATCAATCTTTTAAAATAAAATATAAGAAATAATATGATTTGAAAAAAAAAGTTTTTTTTGTTTACTAATGGTTTTGTTTGTTTATGATAAGTAGTTAATCTAGCGCTGAGTGTTTCATTAGTATCATCAGAACGACGTTCAAGTTTTTCACCTGTAATATCATCTTTCATGGGTTGTTTAGGTGGATTAAATTCTTCATGATATGTTCGACCTGATGATTTATGAATCAGTCGACCAAGAATACGTCGTTTTAAATGATCATCTTCAATCTAAATTTAATTAATAACTGATATATGACTTGAGTTTTATTCATATGATGGCATGATTTAATGGATACATACAGACTGTCCCAAAATAACAGGATAGGTCAAAATAAATAGCAACCAATGAATGCTTTTATTCCGAGAAAAAATGATGGTACCATACTATTACGATGTATATACGTAACTATTAATACATTAATTAACATTCTTGTCTTCTTCTTACGTCATTCGATATCTTAACAAAAAAAGATACACTTGAGAAAATTGGAAAGTTTTTGGTACATCGTTATAAGATATTACTGTTTAAATGAAATCTTCAACTTTTATATTTGATGATAATTATAACTGAGCTTTAAATTGTTAATCCACTTAAAGATTCAACTGAAATTAATTTAATTAAACATTTGAAGATATAGAATAATGTCTAGAATATTTTTCTTGTTCATATACTATTTTGTAGTTAAATATTTCTTAAAGATAAATGGTCACCATGAAAAAGAACACGTGGAATGACATTTGAGGAACACACAAACTAATATAAGTTATGGTATTCGAAACAATTTAATAATATATTATTATATTCACGGATCCCAATAGTAAGATGAAAATGTGCGTATCTGGAGAATATCATCTGTATGACGTAAATAGAAATAAAATTGCCTGTCGAATTAGTGTGGTTTTTTCTTTAAATACAATTTTACCATTGTTCTTGATGTAAATAAGTTCAATGGAATATGATTAAACTTTTTCGGATAGCATAACTTTTATTTTTTTTTGAGCTACCGAATTGTCATCCAGCGTGTTCTTTCTAATGATACTATTGTTCTTAACAAAGTTTAAGGCTTTAAGTAATAGAATTATAAGGAATCTCTTTCAATATCACTTTGGTTTTTACATAAATGTCATTATTCGAAGATTATTTATTATCAATATTCTTAATTTAAAATGATTTAGAAGCAATCATCATTTATCTTAAGGAAATATTTAGTTACGAAATAACATGAATAAAGAAAAATACTATTCTTAGATATTATTTTATATCTTTAAATTTTTAAGTAAATTAATTTCAGTTAAATCTCAAAGAGGATTATTATCAATTATAAAATTTTCTTTTAACAGTACTATTTTACAATGACGTGTCAGAAAGTTTTCTATTTTCACAGGTGTGTATATATTTTTTTTTTGTTAAGATACCAAATGATGTAAGAATAAGATAAGGATACTGATTAGTATGTCAATAGCTACATATGCGCATAGTAATAGCATGTCGATATCATTCTTTCTCAAAATAAAAGTATTTACTTGTTGCTCTCTATTTTAGTGTGTCCTTGGAGTTTTGGGATATTTTGTAAGTAGATTCGCCTATATTAAAATTGATTAAATTAAACAATGACGTATATAGATACACTTCCGAATCAACCATGATGATAACAAATATTTCGAAGAAAAAAATTCAACGATAGCGATTCTAATTGTAGTCAAGGGAATACATGCACCTGAGTTGAATATTAATGTTTATTAGTTTGATTTTTACTCATTAAAACAAATGATAAAAAAAAGAAATCATGTATTGCACTATAGTAAATACTTGTTATTTTTCAAGTTAACTACTGTAGAATAAAGGATTCTAATTGATTAAACAAATCATTAGTAGATGATTAGTTATAAAATATTTGCGAATGAATTCTTCAATAATCAAAACAAAGACATAAATAAAATTCGTCCATGAGAAATAATCTATCTATCAATGATAAAATGTTTACGAATCGTATTTTTCATGGACACTTCAATAAATGGTCAACCAAAAAAACCAGACGGTTTTTCGGAAATTTTTTTTATCTGTAAAATTTTATAGAGCTCGTTGCGCTGATCATTTTCATGAAACAAAATCAGTACAACGACCTCTATAGACAAAAAGAAAAACCTTCTGAGAACCTTGTATTTTTTACGGTTGACTACTCATGGACGTATCCATGAAAAATACAATTCGCAAGCATTTTATCATTGGTAATATAATATAGAGGTTGTACTCAATATTTAAAATTTGTTGGTTTTTTTTCTTTATTTGATTACATACAGCGTATTCTAAAACTGCATCAAGTCGCTTTTGTCTTGATTCAAGTAATTGTTCTAACTGTTCACCTTGATAAATCGTACGAGGAAAACCATCAAATAAAAATCCATTACGACATTCAGGTTTATTTATACTTTTATCAATTAATGACATAACTGTTTCATCATCAACAAGACCTCCTGTTTCCATTACTCGTCGAATTTTTTCACCTTCTAATGATGTTTTATCTTGAGTAGCTTGACGAAGTAAATCACCTGTAGATATTTGACATATTTGATAACGTTCTACTAATCGAGCACTTTGTGTACCTTTACCTATAAATAAAAAAGAATATTCAATCTAAATTTGTATGTTTTATTTTCAATAGAATAAAAAACAAAAAATAAGAATAAGAACATCTACCACTGCCAGGTGCTCCAATAAGAATAATATTTGCACCAATATCAGTTTTATTTTGTTTATCATCATTTTTTAATAGAGATTGTTTTTGTTCATTAGTTTCATTTTTATTCATCGATGATGAAGGCATGATCAATCTAAGAAATTTAAAAAAATAAATTATGTAACACACTATTCTTTTACATTATCATAATAGGCATTTTCATTTTCTTTTCTCTATAGAAGAAAATATTTTTTTTAAAGTAATTTTTATTTTCAAGTACAAGAACAAAAAAAACACAAAGACAAATGTATTAAAGTAAATGTATGAATTTAATAGAAAGACATGATGGATTCGTCAAAACAACTAATATTGACACAAAAAAAAACGACGTCGTTTGATGAGTAAACAATGTTTATACATGTAGATTTTTCTTTTGTTTACTTTTGATAGTTTCGGTTTCTTTTAATTTAATTCAATTTTAATCTTAGTATATGTTTCTTGGAAACCTTACGATCTCTTAATAAATTTTCTTTTTTTTTACTTAAGAAAATCATTTAGTATTTATCAATAAAATGATTTCTAATGATTGCTTGTTATAATAAAGGTATTATTAGAAGAAACATATGAAGACACTTGACCTTCAAAGGGCACAGATAACGAAAAATTTTGTACTTTAAAAAAAAAGAGCGGAATAGAGAGAAAAATGAAGATAATATGTAAAGAATATAAGACTCAATGGGTGTTCTTCTTTTCTTTCTTAATATATATTCAAAAAATATGATTAGCTATTTATCATGCATTGAATTTGAATGAGGCCTTTAACTATAACATAGATGGCGGAATTTCTCATGTATAAGTATAATATTTAAGAATAGAACAAGAATATATTGAAATGTCCAATAATAATTCATATAGATAGTAATGATAAGATTTTTTGAGTTTATTAATCATATCAAACGAATTCATTTTGATCTTCATCCACGGTTTACCGTTTTCTTATCTATTGATTGTAGGCTGGATGAGGCTTGAGTCTTATCTTCATTCGAATTAGAACTCTGAGGTTTCATCACATTTAAATTTAATTTTATTGGCGAAAAGAATCTCATTTAAGTATAAAGATTTTTTATATGTTTATATATCAGGTGTAGCAAAAATATTGCGGTATTTTTTTTGTTTCGCATGTAACTCTGTTCAGAAACATGATAAAATGTTAATGTTTTCTTTTTCAAAAGATGCGCCATTGAAAGTGCTAATCGGATTACAAGATCAAATTTTTATAGTTATTTTTGAAATTTTAATAGATCACTAACACTGAACATGTGTGTGGCATCGTGTTATTTCCCACAAGGAAAAATCGAAAACGTCCATTTTGTGATTGACAACTAAGACGTATTATTTTGTTAAGTTTAATCTAGCGATTTATCTATTGAGCTCACTAATATTTCGACGATGTATGTGAAAACAACACAGCAAAAAAAATGTTTTATTTCAGGACGAAATATCCAAGTCAATTGACACAGACATCATTTTTCATTTGTATTTGAGATTAGGATGAGTAATAATCCTCATGCTGTGAAGGCTGTACTCGGTCCCTGATTGATTTCAAACATAATTGCTAAAATCGACGCATTTTTTGAAAAAACAATCAACGTTTTATCATGTCCCTGAATAGAATTACATGCAAAACAAAAATATCACAAAACTTTTGTCACGCTTGGTATATGTTGTGATAAAAAAACTAGAAAAAAGACGATACAGCAGTAAAGTGAACTAATTATACCATTATGTTTATTAGCAATGTCTTTTATTTTATCTACATAAAGTGTTGTGATTCAAACAAAATTCTTCTCTTTTGTAATATTATCACTCACTTTATTTTATTGAGTGAAGTATTTTTGTAATGATTATTAAGGCTTCAGAAAAATTTTTACTGTTAAAAATATTCGAAATAAAAATAGTCTGAAAAGTGTTTATTTATATACTTATCCGAATTTTGAACTTTCCTATTTTCTACATGTATTAAATATGATAAATCTATTGAAATGACAGACGATTATGATAATATTCTTCTTTATTACTGATCAAAATGTGATTTCATGTTGTATGAACGCGAAAGTTTTCAACCTACAAATTTCTAATTGACATCGTAATCCCAGCTCTAAATATTGAGCTCATACTTTCTTATCATATGATGAAGGCTTCAAATCATGTTGAATAAATTTATTATGATCACGAAAAATTAGTAAGCAATCAAAAGTTAAATGTAGTTTGAACTAAAGATTTTCCACATCCAAATTTCAAGCTCACGTTTTCCGACTATTTTTAACCGACCGTCAGAAACTCTCAATAGGTAATAGTTGTCTGTTCATGTTTTCATTACCAGAATATGTTTAGCATAAAAACTGAAATTTCTAGCTTATTTTCTCTTCCAACCGATATTATTAATTTTATACTAATTGAGAAGATTTTCAGTCGTATTAAATAATAATTTCAAATAATAAAACATAAAATCTATTAATTTCTGAACAGATATTATATTTTTATTAAAGAAAACCGAGCAAAACAAAGTCTTAGATATTGTTCAATATCAATTGATGTGAATTACTAGATCAAAAGTTTCGAAAGAGTTCTTCTTTCGTTTCCAGATTAGTATATATGAAGCGTGTCAGAGTGAAATAGAAGTGGATTCTATTAAAAACTTCAAGAATTCTCTGAATTTCATATTGTATGTCTTTGTGAAACTGTAGTCTATTTCTCGAAAGAACTAGTTCATTAATTGATATATTAAACGGACCAGTCGGAAAAAACTCTATCAGTTGCACGCATGATATAGTTTAATGTGAAATAAATGATTCTTATACTTTTTAAAATTGTTATAGTTTTGTAAAGATTAGAAACTCTTCAGGTAAAGAATACAGGGAAACAATACATTGTTTTTCATAATAACAACACAACTAAATACAGTTCTATATCCAGATTATATGTAAACAATTTGTTTAGAATAATCAATAGATTCAATTCGGAAAAAATTTTATCTACGAACTTCGTAATTTTTTGTTTAATCCAAATACATCTTTGTCTTTTAATATTAATTTCAACTTCTAAGATCAATATTAATTCATTATTAAACATTAGAAATAAGTATAATTTATGAATCCAATATTTTACAATGAAAATTAAAGATAAACTGATCAGCATAAGGACTATTTATTCTATGACAAGATATACGATAGAAAAAAACGACTATTTGTTTTTTTGATTTTAGTAAACAATGAAC
>CAJNOL010004512.1:668-15162 GCA_905250125.1 Rotaria sordida
ACATCGCAGCAGCTGTGGGTGCTGCGAAAGGAGTGGCCACAATACGACACACATCACATCGCACCGGATGTGGGTGCCGCGACACGATTGGCCAAAATAGGACACACATCACATCGCAGCAGGTGTGAGTGCTGCGAAAGGAGTGGCCACAATATGACACACATTACATCGCAGCAGGTGTGAGTGCCGCGAAAGGATTTGCCACAATAGGACACACATCATATCGCACCAGGTGTCGGTGCCGCGAAAGGAGTGACCACAATCCGACACACATCACATCGCACCAGGTGTGGGTGCCAGGAGAGGAGTGGCTACACTAGGACACACATCACATCGCAGCAGGTGTGGATCGCGCGAAAGGAGTGGCCACAATAGGACACACATCACATCACATCTGGTGTGGGTGCCGCGAAAGGAGTGGCCACAATAGGACACACATCACATCACACCTGGTGTGGGTGCCGCGAAATAGCTGGCCGCGACAGGTGTGGCCACAAAAGGACACACATCGCATCACACCTGGTGTGGGTGCCGCGAAATGGCTGGCCGCGAAAGAACGGGTCCGGAAATGGTTGAAAGTTGAAATTTGTAAGTTGCAACTTGAGACGTGTAACTTGAAAACTTAGTTGAATTTAAGTGTGAAGTTTGGTGCTACTGCCGTATGAAAAGCTCGTCTTATTGGAAGGTCTTCCAGAATGAGGGATATGAGAGTTGCATTGGGAACATTGTTACGTTGAAAATTTTTGGTAATTTTCGTTTTTACTTGCATCGTGAAACTTCCAAAACTCAATATCTTAAGTAATAAAGTTGCTTGATTGTGTGAGTTACCAGCATGGAAATCCGGCAATCTCCTGGAAACTCTTTTGAACAACTGTTAGATATCCTAGAAATCCCTGAAGCTCTTTGAGTTTTTTGCATCTAATAATGAGAACGATTTACAGCAGCATATAAGCTTATTGTAAGAATTTTGTGGAAAGGTACACAGATTTTTTCTGGATTTTCTTTATTTTGTTTCACTTGAAATGGACGTTTGAAAGGATAAATCCCTGTTATATATCAGTAAAATGAGATTGTTACAACAGTTGAAAATTTTACATCCCATAAAATAAGAACAAGGACAAGAAAGATAGAGATTGATAGCGCATAAAAATAATGTATAAACCTCTCTAATACAATTTTGTATATTTGATTGAATATTGATTAATTTGTAGCATTTGAAAATAATTTCATTGTAATTTAAAAAATAATTCTCTCACATTTCGACACTTATTATCTACTTAAAATCGAATTTCAAAAAGACGTCTATATATGAATGATAGTTTAACGAGCAGATATAGCTCAAGCGTAAGTAACTTGCTTTCTATACATATATTCTTCTGTTCTAGCCTCGCTCATCGCTAGTGGCGGCGCCAAGGGTGGGCTGGGGTGGGCTGAGCCCACCCTGGAATTGTTTGAGCCCACCCTGAAATTTTTTTCAGATCTTAGAAAAAACAATATTTTATCTGAGCGATGTCGCAACATACTACGGCTAGTTCACCATTAAGATCTTTTCTTATTTTCTATTAGTTATGTTTTGTAATGGGCAACATCAATTCTTAAAAGAATTAATTCCATATTCTACTGCATTTCCACAAACAATACTAATGGTCAAAAATGCTATGACAATGCCGGTTTCACAAGTGATATGCGAACGCTCATTCTCAAAGATGAAAATAATAAAGAACTATCTTCGTAATTCTATGTCTGATGCTCGCTTAAGTGACTTAACAGTCTTGGCTATTGAGCGTGACATTTTTATAGATTATGAACAAATAGTAGATAAATTCGCACGAAATCATAAGAACAGCATAATTTTATTATGTTAGGATTATCTAAAACTTTTGAAAATAAATAATCAAGCTCTCTCTCTCTATATATATACATGTATATTGTTTATTTAACATAGAAAAGAAAATTCTTTGATGAACCTAAGAGTTGAAAACAGCTTAGACTACCATTTTTGGTGTGTAAAGATTCAATAATGCTGAGCCCATCCTGTTTAAAATTTAGTAGGCCTGAGCCCACCCTAGTCTAAATTCCTGGCGCCGCCGCTAATTTCTTCTGGTTCAGGTGGATGACAATGATCACCTTTAATGTTCAAAAGAGTATCTTGAAGATCAGTACGTGCAGTAACAGTACAACGTGAGTCTTCACATCGATAATATTTTGTTGTACCTGTTGTCTTATTCAATTTAAAGATGAAATTGTTTATATTCAACATTTTTTTTCCTTTTTGAGAAACGATAAATGATATTTCATTAGGAGTAGTCATAATATCTAAAATAACTGAAAACCAATTCGTGTCTCTTTAACTATTCACAATCATCAATTCAAACTCCATTAGTACAAACATTGTTAATGAAGTACCAAAGAGAAACTAATTAAACACTTATGCTTCATATTTATCTATTATATTCGTTTATATTCATGCGCATTATTGAAAGAATAAACACTTTTAAATGCATCAGCCAACCAAATAAATAATAAATTTTCTACGAATGTCTCATAGTGACGTCTTACGACTATTTATTCTTTTCTTTCGACATTTTTCTTTTCGCTGTTTTCTTATTCGATATCTTTCTCTTTCGATATTTTTCCTCGTTTTCTTCTATATTTTCACTTTCGATATTTTTCCTTTCTTCCTTTTTCCATCATACCCATAAAAACATCATTGCTCGCGTATTATTCGTCAGTCATTCTTAGCTCATTTTTCCCACCGCTCTTCTCTCCTCTCTATGCTTTTGTCAAGTTTCTTCCATCAATAGAAGAAATAATAAATCACACAAGTTTGATAAGTATTCAGTATAGTGAAACGAAATTTGTTTCCTTTTTTTAAAGTATTATTTAGTTTAATGTAATTAAATTTTTTTTAGAAAGAAAAATCATAAATAGTTGAATAATTGTATTATAACTCTTTGAGTATATTTTCAATCCTACTTTCGTATCTATGGAGAAGTACCTTGGAGAAGACTAAAATTCTGTATTTTTAAATTCTTGAAGAGGCTCTTTCATCAATGATTTTCATTAGAGAAATCATACGATGAGTCATCCATATCTACAGACTAGTAGTCGAACGATTTTATTTGATAGAACAAAAGACGATAACATTATGCATTGGATTCTCTTTTTTTCTTTTTTTCTTTTTTTCTCTCTCTTTTTCTTTCCTGTGTGTGTATGTTCGTTAGTTCGTCATTTATTTTAAACAATTTGTCCATAGTGATAAGGATCATATTTCAGCGAATATTACAGGTATAAACAATCTTTATTTTTTAGAAATGCCTGAAATAGGTCAATGTACTCATATAACATGTGATAATGAAATAAAAGAATTATATAAATGTCACTGTTGTTTACGTCTTATTTGTCTCTATCATTTGAATATACATGCTGAAATAACAAAACAAAATAATAATCGACGATTAGATAATCTTCGTAATGAATTAAATACAGTTGTTAATACACTAAAACTAATTGTTGAAGAAAAATTATTAACTATTGAACATGAACAAAATTTGATTAAACAAGCAAAAAAATTTCTCGATATATCCAGTAGTTCAATTGATGAATTACAAAATATTTTCGAAAAAATTAATCAAACAATAGCATTAAATCGTTTAGGTAAAAAACTAAATTAAATAATCGTTTGTTTTTTGTATATCTTTCTTTTCTTTGTTTATAAAAGAAGGAATCATGCTGAAAGTCGAACCATCATTATCACAAACTAAATATTGTTCTCGTGTTTCTGATTATAATAAGGAAAACATGAATTCAAATGGTAAGATGAAATCTCTTTTTAAAATATTTCTTTTTTCATTTCATTCTATTTATTTTGATCGAACTATAGGTACTGATGTCAAATCAGAGAGCTGACAGAACTTATTAATCAGCATTTGAACTCATATTGACACTAGAAAGATTTTGTTAGTAAAAGTATCTGCAGTTAATGAGGCAAGTTTTGACTGTTTCACAGAGTTTTCGATCTGGAAACGTCTATAGACATGTGTTTGATGACCTTCGAAATAAAATTGACTTATTTACTATTGAATAAATATTGAAAGATGACTTGAAAATTCAGTCAATTGGTTTATGGACACGATCCTCTTCGAATTTTTTCTATTCTTGACAAGCTTTTATTATTGACCTAATATGTGTTCAAATGGTGGAGATCAGTTCATGTAGTTCTCTCACAGAATAAATGAAGACTTCAAAAAATAAGATTTTTTTTTTGTATGTTTAGATGAAGCAGAAGAATTGAAGATCTCAAAAGGTAAATTAAATTTTCTTTAATTTCAAAAAAGAAAAGCAAACATAATTGTGTTAAGATGATGAATATTCAACGGATATCGATCACCATTTTGATGGTACTGTTTCATTGAAGTAAGTTTCTATTTTTATCAAAAAAACAAGTTTTGAAATCGATTGCATATTTTTCTTTCTTTCAGTGAAAGAATCGAATCTATTCAGGTAAAATTAATTATATCTATGAACGAAAGAGTCAATGAAATCACTTTTTCAATTGAAACTATATGAAATACTGCCATATCATATCTAATTATTCATTTAATATAACAGTATAAACTATGTGTTTTTAATAGACGTTGTTAAAAAGAAACAATAATAAACATATTCTAAATAGTAGTATCATTATATAAATACGAAATTAAGTCTCGAAAAGATTTGGTTCGAAGAAGTGAATTCTATTGTGATTCAACAGATTTTCTTCTGTATTACTGCACAAAAAAAAACTGATATTCTCTGTAAGTTAGGTTAGTTGTATTTAATTCTGCTTGTAGCTTATAATCGTATATATATATTATATCTATTCGAATTTGTCTAAATTGTTTGACAATCGAATAGATCTGATTTGCTCTTCAAGATAATCGATCAGAATACGATTTTATTATTGAAATTAGTTTTGTGACATATAAATTAGAGAATTTTTCGAGTTTAAAATATTTTCATTAATAAACTTCATCTTATAGTCATGTCTTATATTCAATACATAACATTTCATTTTTAATCAAATATTATATGAAAATCAGTTTACATGAATATCATTGTTTCTTATCTTGTTATACTTTTCTGTTTTTCAATGAAAATTACACATAATATTTAAACATTCATTGTTTTTTTAGAATCAATATGTAAATGAAAAAGAAGGGAAACATAAATTAAAATCATATAGATATATTTTTAATACATGTCCATTAACATTTGATGGAGCATATGGTCTTACTAAAGCAAATCATTCTATTAAATTTTGTGAGCATGAAACAACTCGTCGAATCGAATTATATTTCCATTTTACTCGTAAACATCAATTAAAAAAACTTTATGCTCAACGTTTAGTACAAGCTATTGCTAATAATCAAGATCCTCATATAACAAAATTATTTAATGAAAATGAAGATGTACTTGATCATTTTTATAAAGTTCAATGTCCTTTTGTTTATGGAAATGTTAATACATTAAATAATAGTCGACGAAAAGTAAATATTTTACCATGTCAACATCGTTTAGTTGTACTTTATAAATTAAAACATCATTTAAGAGCGACTCATAAAATATCGAATTCATTGGCACAAAAATTAGTTAATGATTTCAAAAAGAAATTGAACAAAAACTAATATTGCTTTTTAGCTTCATTAATTCTATCAATATGATCAAAATAACAGAAAATCTTAAAATTGTTTCATTGATGTTTGTTTCTTGTTTTCTTTTTCTTGTTAATCAAAATAAAGAATTCGATAGTTTGAAATAAATATTTAAAGTTATTCTTTGTTATTCGTGTTTGATTAGACCTTTCTATTTCAAGTTAATGAATTGATAATAATAAAAATCTAATAAGAAAACATATGAAATTGTTGGAGACTATTCATTCTCATGCTATGATCATGGATAGATCTCAATAACATTAAGTTAAACTTGAAAAAATTATTGTAGCGAAGTTATTCTTGAGAATAACATGTTTTCGAAGAATTCCAAAGGAATAGTTTCAATCCGAATTTTTAATCTATGATTAAGTTTGATAAATCTGAAATTTTCCAAGAAAACGAACAGATCTGAGGGTATGGATGTTTGTGTGGTTCGACAAATGAAAGACATTTACATTCCTGTTTGCACTGCTCTCTTTATTATTTAATGTAACACAATAATGAGAAACAAAGTGTATAAATTATAACAGTAGTCTATGAAAATTGATAAAATGATTTCTTATAACAATATGTTAATGAAGTTGAATTAGTGAGATATCCAATAAAAGCATTATTTCAATTGAAATCGTTCGTAATAAGAGAGGTGCAACTATATGCTCACTAAATCTGTTCGAAAAGTGTGTAGTTTGGGTTCATGTGTCATTAGGTTTACGATTCATTTTATCCTACATCCATAATACGTTTTTCATGCTGCATAATGAAATTTTTACATAAATTTTTCTGTTTTGATGATGAATTTTCACAAAATAATATTATGAATGAAAATAATGAATAATTAAGAAGATTTTCAAAATACATATTGAGTTAAGAAAATACTTTATGTACATATATATTATCACAATCTGCAAGATACTCGAAAGTTTCACTTGACAGATTTTCGATAGGAGTTCTTCAGTTATATTGCGTAATGAAAGAACTATAATATAATGAGAACTTTACTTTGTTTTATTGTTAAATTAATTCTATTTATAAATTCCAGATAATCGTAAACAAATGATATATAGACGAAAATGAATTACTCTCTTTGTATCTGCATTAGATGATCGACTGAAAGTTGATTTTCATTTAACTTGTTCATGTTTATTTAAAAGTTAAATACGATCGAAAAATCTGTTTAATTCAATACTTCAAAAAAAATACATAAAATGATTGGTTTTTTGTTATTCATTTCATTGAAGCATAAGCCTTATTGACAAGAAACACAACAGAATGGAAAACATTTGAAATTTACATTTGCTGTCGTTATCAACAAAAGACTATTCTAAACTATATGAAAATTTTATTTCTATCACTGGTACATGTACGGGGTTCAAGGTACTTATTTACTACGATCTATAGTATTGTATGAAAAACTTTTCAATAAGTTAGTCTAATCAATACCTTGACGTGTTCTGAAATGAAGGACTAAAAAAAGTATTTTAACAAATGGAGTCTCTATCAAAACTAAAAATGACTATGTCCTTCGAATTCCAAGAATAGATTGTTTTTAACCTAGAGTGATTGAGTAACCTCTGGATTGGGCTCACTTCCATCCTTCAATATTCTGACTTCGCTGCTATGGTACTTAATTGGATAGGTTGCACTGGATTTATTCACTAGGAAGATCTTCAAAACTTTAGTAGAATGTTATATATCATAGACGAAGTGAAATAAATTAATTTTTATTGGAAACAATAACATATCTACAGAAATATTTTATCATAATATGAATTTACTCATATATATCACTACTAACGAGATAATTAAGAACTTCATGCGACAGATATTTAATACGTAGAAAGCATTGATATAATAAATCACATAAACGAAATTTAATATAGTTTACAAGACATGTGATTGTTTACTCTATGTCATTAGTTGTCGGTGTAGGTGTGTGTAGTGTGTGGGTATGATTGTGAGTGAGATATTCTTTTAATTCACACACACACCCTCAAGAAAGCTTTTGTGTGATATTTGCTAGACAAAAATTAGATATTCTGAAAATTCGAATGATCATAAATAGTCACAGTTTAAGACTTTTTTTCGTTTCATCAAAAATCTATATTTACATGAGCTGATAATTCGTGAGTTAGTAGTCCATAATTTGAAAGGTAATCACAATACAATTCTTTAAAAATAGACAGATGTTAGCATACATTATTTTCTTCTTTTGAATTCAAGATAATTATACCGACATCTATTCGCAAAAGAAAAACTTGCTATTTTTTAGACATCTCAATTTTTTCCTAATCCAATTCTTCATGGTCAAGTCCTAACGTCTGGTATTCCTTTATCATCACCATCGGGTACTGAACCAGCATGGGAACATGAATTAGGTTCAGCGAAAACAGTTTGTGCTATTATTTATTTTCTTTTTCTATTTATTTAAATTTTTTTGTTATTTTTAGCTTCGTGAACGATCCATGAAACGTAAACAACAAGATAAAGATCTTATTGATAAAAAATTTAATTTAACAATTCGTGGTGCGCTTGATGAAAAAGAAGTTGATGATAATCTTATAAATATTGATCGGTAAAAAAAAGTAATTATTTTTTCAGACGATCATCAATTGATTATGATACAAGTGCTTTATCTGGATCAAATCATGTTGATAAACTCAATTATACAGATCGATATCATTCTTATATGTAGTCAAATTCATCCATTCATTCTCATTATAATAATAATCATTATCATCAAACAAATAATAATTCTCGACATACGAATAATTTACCAACAAATGATCATATTGATAGTCGATCACGACGTCATTTACATGATTTTTTTTCTGATACACAATATAATAATCGTAATTGGAAAGAAAAATCATCAACAAAAGACAAGTTTGTTTAGTTTTTTTGTTTTAAATAAAAGCTTTTCATTAATATTGAAATTAGTCAATCAATATCATCTAAAACAAAAGATGTATCATCTTTTAAAAGAAATTAAACGAGGAGATGATTAGCATGATCCATGGAATAGGTATTCAATTTTTAATACATCAAATTCAATCAACATTTTTTGTCTATTATCAGAAGAAATCTTTTTAGTGTCATTTAAAGATAACGAAAGAGATAGTTTCTCTTTGTAGATGGAGAGTGCGAGGTGTGAATGTGGGTGAATTCTGATATGCGTATTCTCTTTGCCCATGCTCATATCCATATCTCACATCCATCCACAGGAACCATACCGACACCCACATCCACACCCTCACCTTCACCGACACCCGTCCACTCTCATCGAATTATGAAAGATTGCTTGTCACATTTTTTCTGTATTAAAAATAATGTGGATATTCAATTTTTTATAGTACAATATTCATTAATTCAAGCTAATTATAAGAGGTTCTGATTAAAAACCATGAAATCAAGTATAAATGTATAGAATCATATAAATTATTGATACAATAGATGACTAAAATCAGCAAGAAAACCTTGACTTATCGCCGTCATGTTACTGATTTTCAGGACATACGTGGCGATATCGCATTCATACTAAACAGAAAATAACAACTGAAGTTTCATGTGTTCATCGCTATGTGTCATAAATAAGTCATTCAGTTGATCGATCAAACATTCATAATTAGTTTGATACTTAAGAGTGATATTTAAGTTCATTCTAAATATATGTAGCTATAGGCATCAAGACAGTGTAATGTTTTTTTTCTTTAAATAGTGAAACTGACATTTGAAGTATTGCATATACATGAAACTTGATAACTCAAACTCATGTTTCATCTTCCTACTCTATCTGAAAAGTGAATGACAAGCAAAAAAAGACCTGCATCACTATCATACCAATTACTATTGTAATCAATCTTGTCGATAATTTTTCTACTAACTTAATGTGTTACATCATATGATTATCTAATCGTTGAGATAGAACGATTCTTTTGGTCAGCAATTATAAGTATAAAATCTTTATAGTGTTCATCCAACATAACAAAATCTCATTTCTGCTTCTCTTTTTTATATAATGATTTAAAAGACATGAAAATTCTTTTCTTGAATATCAATGGTCTTTCTCTATAATTTCTTTAACATATTAATTTGAAGTTTTTTCTTTTTAACATGAAGTGTATCATTTTCTTCTCTTTCTTTCTGTCATAATTATATATATATATATATAACTATCCAAGTCACATTAGTAAAAAAGAGGATTAGGTCTTCAATTAGTGAAGAAAAATTATTATCGAAGATAATGTGTATGAAATGAATGTTGTTAATGTGATTATATTTCTTTTTGAAAAATAGGTATCAAAATTGGCTATAATTATTAACAATCATAAGTATATCATTTCTGGCGAAGAAGTTCATTCATTATCAAATCTTTAACATGTCAAGCGATAATTTGACTGTCAATATGTTTCTTTCTACCAACTCACTCTTGTATAATATTATTTTGGATTCAATTGGCATTGGCCTGTGTATCATCAGCATTTGTCAAATATCGATATTTATCTTGCTAATCTTCATTCGTCATCAATTAATAAAATCAAAAGAAAGAATTCTATTTCTTCTTAGTTTAGATATGTATCTGAATGTATTTATATTTGCTCTCTTCACTCTTGATATGTTTATTTCAATGATCAAAGGTCATATCAAGCCATATGCACCAGAATTACATAATAACACATTGTGGTGTCGTTTAAAAATCTATCTATCAACAATTGCCCTTATTTCTGCACTGTATTCAAATACATTGCAAGCTCTTCATCGTTTGTTTAAAATCGTTTATTACAAGCATCCATTTCTCTTTCGTAATCTTCATTTATATATTTTTGGTATATTCATCCAAGTGTTTCTGAGTGCATCTCTACAATTACCAATACTACTCCTAGGTGATTATGATTATGAAGATTATCATTGTCAAGTTTATTTAACAAATTGGCGTGGTATAGCACGTGGAGCTTCTCTTGTTTGGCTTCCACCTGTTTTACTTACAATTGTTATCTATGCATATACAATGCGTTATATACGTCGTCATGTATCAACATTTACCCTTCTGCAAAAAAAAAGAATCGATCGCGATTTCACTGTCATAAGACGTATCTTATGGTTAATTATATTCATAGTCTTATTTGGTATACCTGCATGTAGCACAACTATTGTGTATTATATATTTGGTTATGTTGGATGGTGGGCCAATCATTTAACGTGGTTAACATTTATATTATCTTTTAGTGGCATGAGTATCGTGCATACATATTATGCGCCTCATATTCGTGCTCTATTGTCAGGAACACGAAATTAAATTACGTTTACAGCAGAGACAGCAATATTGCTCATAAATACATAAACTCAAATGCCTTTGTTTCTTTCACACTAAATTTATATTTTGTCCTATAGAAGAGTTTGTTGCACAAAGTGTTCTTTTTCGTATGCTACTTTGTAATGTAGAGTAGATTCAAAAGTTGTTATACAACGACAAAAAACAGTAATGACGCGTAAATATACTGCCATTGAATAATCTGTATTGTTCTCTTTCGCCTATTATGCTACCGGTCCTATCACATAGGGTGTGGGCGTGGGTGTGGGTGTAGTCATTTGCTTCACCCATACCTATACCCTTGCTAACTAATCCATATTTCGATATGAGTACAATCTGTTGAAACTTCTCGAATAGAACATGTCGATGGAAAATCCTTTTTCAGTCGTTCAATGAAGCAATCTACTTCTAGTAATTGAAATAATGATTGAATCATAGATACGAGTTGATATCCATTATCTTCTCGACATTGACAAGTTAATGAGCGAAGACAAGACATTGTATTGATAAGGTAAAATATATTTGCTGCCTTTTCAACTGCAATGCTAAGAATTTCATATTGACGACCAAGTGATGAAGTGACGAACGTAGTACAATCGTTGTGATCGAATATTTCATTCGACATCATAGTAAAATTTCTCCATTCAATGCGACAGATCGATGGGCTTGTGATTTTCGACAATACTGCTAGAGAAGCTGGTGATTTTTCGATAAAAAAAGTATAGAGGCATGGTGCTCGGCCGATGATGACTTGTAATTGATCTAGTGCAGTATCGTCAAATTGTTGTATGTTCAAGAAAGTCAAATGATCTAACTTTAGAAAGACATGCCATATATCTTCATTTGTAGGAAGTGGAATTGTGAGACGTTTAATATTAGGAAAACGAATAGGACATGATGACCAATCGAAATCTTTGTGCAGGTAATCAATTTCGCGAACATTCGTATACAACCAGTGATCTTCATCGTGAGGACAAGTCGATTTGAACAATATCTGCTTATGGAAATTACGATATGCCTCAAAAGAATAAGGTAGAGTGTATAGAGAACCATTCAGATTCATCAGACCCATATCCATGCTAGATGTATTATATTCACATCGAACAAACGAACGACGTTCGTCGAGCCAGAAAGGTGTTCGAAATGTGTTCAATAGTTCATCGACTTTCTCTTCATTGCGACACCAACGAAAAGAAAACATCATTCGAAATTGAAGCGTTTTCAATTCGGGTAGATCAGCAACAATAAACTTTTCCCAGTCATATCCATACCATGAATGATTCTCTAAAATTTTGGCGAGGTCCATGGTTAGATGACGTAAATTAGACATGTTTCTCCAAATGTTTATGATCCCGTGTAACGAAGTAGCACTAGTGATCTTCAATGTCGTTATTGATAGGAAATATTCATTCGTGCTCGATGCATTTGTTCATCGTAATTCCAGCTGATTCCAGTGCACAAGTATCGAAGTCGACGTGTATGTGTCAAAATATGTGATAGTTCGCTAGCTGGCATTGAAACATTATTGAATACTACATATTCAAGTGTTGATGAGTTGACATTATGTTTCAGGCGATAAATTGGATAGTCCGAATGCATGTGCAGACTAAAATGTATAAGTTTGGGAAGTTGCCAGACATTTTTGGTTAGCCACGAAAAATCACCGAAAACTGGAAGATTGCATTCACTCATTTTCAGATAGATCAGATGCGAAGACGTGAAACATTCTTGTAACATGTTCTCGAGCATATCTTGAGAATTAACCGAAACGATTGAAAGTGAATGTAGACGAATGAATTGATGAAGAGTGAGTCCATTTGGTAAAAGTAGATGTGGTAGATTTGGAATTACTCTATCATCGACGAAACACAATGAAAGAATTCGATTACAAATCAAAAATAAGTACTGTTGATAAATCAGATCAAAGTCACGTTTGGAGATCGATTGAAGATTAAGATGATAAGTTTGAAAATGAACGACGAGAAGTGTCTCGAGACGAGAATTGAGGTCGTGAAAAGCGCCCAGAATATCAGTGCCATCAAGAAATTCGAAAAGATTGAATAGCAGCTCATTCGACAACGATTCCAATTTCATCTTGCTTTTTTCTTCGATTATGCAAAAGAAACCATTAAAGAAGCTTGTGTGCTCTCATACGAGGAAAAAGAACGTGCTTTCTTCTTTCTATCGATGTTGTTTGCCGTTGGCAATCATTGTATAAAAACTTTTCATTTTCCATAACGGCTTTTTCCGTTGTTGAGAGAGTAAGCAAGAGATATTAATTGTAGGGACGATCGTCTAGCACACAAGATATTTGGGTGTGGGTGCGTGTGGCTGTTACTCTCTATTGAATAAGCACCAACCACACCCACACTCTATTTATGATCTTCTACATCGACGTTTAATTGATGAAGAAAATGAAGATAATAAACGAACATGGTGTATTGTTACTTATTCATCTAATTTACGAAAATTAGATTCTGCTATCCATATATTTCACTTTTCCGGTCCATCTATAATTAATCTAACAGCAGCTTTTATGCTTGTAATAAGAAAATCTCGTCAAAAATCAAATCTTCGAAGTAATCTAAATTACAAAACAATATTAAAGAAAAATATTCAACAACATAAACATTTATTTACTGCTTCTGTTGTATTAGTTATTCTTGCAGTATCACGTCTAATCATTTCACTTTTATTAAAATGTATGAATTCAACAAATCATGTATGATTATTTCTTATTGGATATTTCATTGCATTCATTCCATCTATGCTTACATTTCTTTTATTTATATTACCATCAAAATTTTACAAAGAACAACTTCGTAAAACTCTCAACGTATATCGAACTAAAATCCAACGACTTTTTAATTCAGCTAAATAAAATATACTAAAATGATATATACTGACAATGTTTGAGCCTATTTATATTCATTTTTCTCACTATCGACAATAAAATATTGTAGTAGAATATTTTAGCATTATTGATAGATTTCCGAAATCTGGGAAAGAGTGTGGATGTGGATGGGTGCATTGTCTTCATACGCGGTACACTCTCACCCACATCCACACTTGCACCCTGTTTTCTATATTTTCACAAAAATAATATAAAAATACTGATCGTGAAGTCCTATATTTTTCTGTGTACTTGAGGCACATATTTACGAAGGCTGAAATCAAAGAACAAAAAAAACACTTTTTCTGGTAGTTGTCGTGTATGTTTTGTCAAACACTGTGAAGGCAACGATGGAGAATAATATTTTTTACAAAACCAAATCAACCTTACACAGGAGAAGAAGAGAATGAAAAGATTTTTTTTTATTTCTCAATGAAATAACAATCTCAACAAGCACTTTATTTTGTGATTTTTTTAATCAATAACAAACTGCAGACACTATGGCTACTTCCTATCGCTGTCCTAATACTTCATCAACAGATAACTTAGCGAGTTCTCGTTACACTGATGTTAAAGAAGAACCAGTTGATAAGCTTCTTA
>CAJNOL010004513.1:4261-15155 GCA_905250125.1 Rotaria sordida
CTGGACAAATGAAAATCGGTAGTATGAGGCAGAGATGTCCATGAGAGCAGCGACAGTATTTTTTCTAAACCATCATTCTATATGGCACTTAACTTGTCTCCTGACCCAGTTCTTGAAAAAAAGAACCAGTTCTTAGAACTGTGAGCTGTCATACATCTGATCTGAATTATGAAATGATGTTGATCGACTTCAACATAAAAGTTCCAAAGTAAAATACGTACAATAGCTCTACTTGTGATGAATAACGGGTGTTAGTTAGTTTTATTGGAATTCAATAATTTGACAACGTAGTTAATTGAGATCCGTATGGAAATTGTCATGCATCCGGTGCTTAATGTGTTCTTCTAAGATAATTTCGTTCATTAGTCCATCTGGTGTGGCTATATTTTTGTGAATAGATTTCACTTCAAATGTTTGCCCCGGTAAAATAAGTACTTCACGCTCATGTGAATATTCTGAGATGCTTTCAACGTCAAGAGCTATACGATCATCACTTCTGATATGATAGGTGCAAACAGTTGGAATTTTCACTAATTCACCCGATTTTGCATGTCGTTCGGTGCCACTAAAAGCGAAAGATTTAGCGATATCGTAATCTTTTGATGTGGATAAGAAAGTTTTGTTAACGATATATCGAATCTCAAGGTTGGCACCCCAGGAAGTAGTTTCCTTTTGCTTTTTTAATGGTATTTCATACATCGATAATTCTTCTAAAGTCAGACGCATGCCGCGAAAGACGATACCCTTGAAAATGTATGGTTTCATATTGTCATGCGAGGCAATAATCCCAACAAGATCTCGAAGTCGATACCATCGGCCTCCTTCTTCGTCAACTGAACGATTCATTGGTGCTGGATAAGTAATAGCCAGATGTTGGTTTAACAAACGGTAATAATCAGTTTCAGCAGTATATGCCTTGATCAGATAAACAGGGCCATTGCGAGCTAATTCGTAAAATTCTCGTATTATGTCAATTCCTTCAATGTCAGACATGACTTTATCAACATAAAATTCTTTAATCCAATCAATACGCCAGGTATCCAGAGGGTTTTTTTCACTAACAGTACTAAAAACACTGTTATTGTAATCATTTATGGTCGTCTAGAAAACAAAGCAAAAATGGTCATCATGAATTAACAATGTTTTAAATCTTTTGACAAATCATAATCAGTTTAGGATATGTGCCATAAGAACTCCGCAGTAATAGCTTGCAAGAGAGAAACTGCGAATTCCCTGGCTGCAAGACTTCATCGGAAGTCATAACCAAAATCTCTACTATTTTTCCTTGGTAGCTTATATCATAAATTCTGAAAATCTTGTCAAAACTATAGCAGAATTCGAAACATATTGGTGTATTGAAATCTTGTGTTTTGTTAGTATTTGATTTTTACGAGTGGAACGAGCCGGAAAGCTAACAAGTTGGCCTATTCTCACTCGGCTTATGACAGCTCCATCTTATAACCTTGAATCAGATGAGCTAAGAATTGTTGAAACAATTCCTATCAAACGAATTAATTGACTTAAAATTTATACATTTCTTATAACTTATTCAGATGCATTTCAGGCTGATGCTTATAAACTTCCGTGCTTTACTGTAAAGCTGAAAGTTTTATGTGTAGTATCCTCAGTAAGAGCAAACTGCAGGTTCTATGATTGAAGAAGTTTCATGAAGTCTTCCAAAGTTTATAAATATCTCGAAGAATCTCTTGAAGTATTCCAATACCTTCACATCAGAGATGTTCATCGCAACTAAAAACTTGGCCATGCTGCTGCCGCTATGTTTGTCAGAAAAACGTTTTGAATTTCATGACTGTGCCTGTTTTGGATCAGAATTGTTGTTACTAACCGATGAGATCTGTTGAGTCGCAGAGTGTTGCATTTTCAAATATTAGATTTGACTTTCGATTCATGCGTTTTTGCATTGTCCTTCAGAAAAGCGTGCCGCTATCGCGACGCGCCAGGGATGGGCGAGTCCGAGCCAGAACTCGGACTCGAGTCGACTCGAGTCACATTTTTTTAATGACTCGGACTCGACTCGAATTCGGAAATTGGGGAATATTGGCTCGACTGTGTGACTCGAGTCATTCACTCAAAAAATTTTTCACTTGCTCTTATACAAAAAATCACAATTTATAAAACAAAATTTTCTCTGATTCTCAATCTTTATTCTAATTGAATATAGTGCATCAGAACATTTTCTTGTCGAAAGCTTTTCTCCACTTATTTATTAATATGGTCGTAAATCTTAGTCTACACATATCACAGAATGCATATACACTACTGGCCACAAGTCCCTGGATGTGTGATACTCCCTCGTAATTTCAATAATTTTTCACGAAATTTTTACCAGAGATAGAGCTTAAAAAACTGTGATCGCCAGCACCAACCCGAGCTCTATCGACTGATATAGTATGGAGTTATGATTCAAACATTAGTTTCACCTCTGTTTACTTGTAAATAAATATTCACAGTGTTTTATGAAAAACAATCGAGATACTAGAGGTCTTGTTTAATCTTTAAGTTGTTTCGTAAGTTGTTAATGTTCATTGATTTCGCGATACAGGAATACGCAGTGGGTATTAGTTGCTCAATACAGGCATTTCTGGAGAATAGTCGACTAACATTAACGAGCTAAGAAACAACTTAGAGATTAAACAAGTCTTCTAGTATCGCGATTGTTTTTCATGAAAACTGTGAATATTTATTTACAAGTAAACAGAGGCGAAACTAATGTTTGAATCATAACTCCATACTATATCAGTCGATATAGCTCGGATTGGTGCTGGCGATCACAGTTTTTTAAGGTCTGTCTCTGGTAAAAATTTCGTGAAAAATTATTGAAGTTATGAGGGAGCATCACACATCCAGGGACTTATGGCCAGTAGTGCATATGTACTGTCTCCTTGTGTTTTGTTTTGGATTATATGTGAAGAGAAATAAGATATTAATATATGAGTAAGCAATTTTTTAAAACACCAAAAATTTGAGCTGTGTTCACTAAAATCGTCTAACTGCGGCATGATTATCAAAAAATTAGTGTTTTGATCACTAAATTTATCATAAATGAAAACAAGAATAACAAATAGGAAAAGTATTTCGAGTGGCTTCGACGATTTATTTTCTGTAGATTTGTCTTGGTCGGGTGTTTCCAATTTAAATTATCGCTTTTACAAAACAATAAAATTTCCGCTTTTAAGGATTTACTATTCATCGATTAAACAAAAATATCTTCCATTTGTTCGGTGTCTGATATATAATTTACTTTTCGCTGATTAGTTGAATGAAGTAGTATAAGTATTTGAAGAAGGGTGTCCGATATATCTTGTTCAAAAAATGACTTATTCTCTAATTTAACACTGTCTCAAGATGAACAAGTTCAAATAAAAAACGTCTTTTTTGTATTGTATGGTAGATACGTTGATCGACTAGCTTCTGCGGTAGTCACGGCTTCAAGTTGTCAGAATCTCTTGCTATAGAAAGTTGTTATAAGCCGCACTCGTCTTCAACATCAAATAAGATTAGAAAAGTTGAGTTTCATTTTTTTGGAACACCTTATTCCGTTTTAATTAATATATGCCTCGGTGAACTTGGTGATAGAACAATGATTTTTTTTGTTGATCATTCCGCAGTTAGACAATTTTGCGACCAAAACGATTTTTTTTCTGTAATTTAAATATAAATAGTAAAATTTTGCTAGTAAATAGATTCAACTTCATGTTCTGCTCATAAAAAAAATGATGTTTTTGTCATTTTGGTGTGGGATTCTATTCAAGAGAAGAGTTCATCTTAATGTTTTATTTTGTTGATAAATCTATAGTAGCTATACCATTTTATCTTGTGTAGGACTATTTTCTTCTTTTTGTGCATAAAAACTAAGAACTAGAAACCATCTTCTGAAAAAAATCATTGTTAACGTTCTTTAGCCAAATAAACAGAAAAGAAAAAAAATGATAAAATTAACTTGACTCGACTCGAAGGTCTCGGTGACTTGACTTGACTTGACTCGATTCGAAACCATTTCGAAATGACTCGGACCCGACTCGACTGGAAAAAAGGCTTGACTCGTCCATCTCTGCGACGCGCCGCAATGGATATCTCTACCGAGCATGTTTTTTGAAGTCTTTAGAGTGCTCTAAAATTCCCTGAACTCTGGTGAACACTTTTGAAATCTGGAAGTACATAATTTTTTTGTTGGTACCAAGTACCTTCAAAAAGTTTCAGGTACCACATTCCAGGAATTTTTTAAAACTTACGAGTAGCATTTCTAGATAGCTCACTGAACCCTATGAGTCCCAAATTATTTCTGTTGGAGGCCGAAGGAGTGGAGGAGGGTGAGAGGGAAAAAACATTTGTAGCATTTTTGCTACTATAGAAATCAATGGAATAGTCCAGAGGATTCTAGAGGATTCTTTATTGCTTCACACTAAGAGATTAGGTGGCAGTTTTTATAAATTGCGTTGTGAAATATAATTATACAACATGTGTAGCTTTTTTGCTACTATGGGACTCAAAGGGTTAAGAGAAAGTCCGTCAGAGGATCATCTCAGATGACGGGACAAAAAAAATTGAATTTTTGATTTAATTAAATCCAATCAAAGGCTTGTCAAATCCAAAATGTTAGGCCATTTGTTTTGCCTATGAAAACCGCAGATGAAACAAGTATAAAGGATCCATTTTCACCACACAAAAAGATGCACGCATGAGATAGGTAGCGCTAAATATGAAGAAAAAATCGCTCCAAAGTGACTTATCCATCACAACTTCGTGCGCAAAAAACAGATATGAAGCCGGTTTTTGATGTGATATTTACGGTGTTCTAAAACTCCGGCGAAAAAGTCAATTCGTAGAATTCCACTATTTATCAAACTTAATCAACCAATTTTTTTTCAGATGATAGATGTAAGTGTGAAGTTTTTGTCTGCATGGACAGCCTTCGTGAATACCGTTCAAAGTTATAACTTTCGACTAAAACACCAAAACCAGTCGTTTTTCGACACCATTCGCCGTATTTCTCTTTCAATACCTGAACTTCTTGGGTTTTTTTTGGCTTTTATATTGGTCACATCTCTCGCTATCGTTTATATGCATTGGTTGTGATATTTCTGTGCGGAATAAGCTTAATAATATCGAGTTCTAAGATCGCGAAGTTCATAAGATCGCTTCAATTTTTGAAACGATGACTGATCAACTGGAGGAGAAAAATCGATCTCATGAGCTTCAAGGTCTTGGAACTTGACATTATTAGGCTTATTTTGCACTGACATATCACAACAAATATATATAAAAGACAGCGAGAGATGTGACCAATATAAAAGCCAAAAAAACCCAAGAAGTTCAGGTATTGAAAGAGAAATACGGCGAATGGTGTCGAAGAACGACTGGTTTTGGTGTTTTAGTCGAAAGTTATAACTTTGAACGGTATTCACGAAGGCTGTCCATGCAGACAAAAACTTCACACTTACATCTATCATCTGAAAAAAAATTGGTTGATTAAGTTTGATAAACAGTGGAATTCTACGAATTGACTTTTCCGCCGGACTTTTGGAACACCCTGTCGATAGGACTTGTATGACTTTGGAAAGGACAGGATTGATAGTCGCTACCTACGTGGGATAAGTCGCATTTTTATCCTTGACAAATTGATCCCGAGTGTTTTACATCACAGAATGTAAATACTAAACGATGCTTCCTGACGAGATCTCTGTCCAGTAACAGGCAATTATAGTATCACTTTATCACTTGCGTAACGCAAGAAAAATCCAAAAATACTGCTATTGCAGATGCGTACATTTTGCAAATGGTACACATCTTTTGACCCATAGCATTTTTATGGGTATGTATGTTAGCCAGCTAAATATGATGCGTTTGTATCCTATACTGTTTCTTTTCGGTGCAAACATTCTCCAGCTCATGCGGTCAAACTGTTCTTGAGGTTATATGAAACCATGGCACATACCCATTTTTAGTCAATTTTCAGGATCAAAATAGAGTCTATACAGCTGTTTTATCTGATGTTTTTCATAGGCACAACCAAATGAGCTAATATTTTGGATATGGTTACAGTTCAATTAGACCTTTCATTTGATATGATTAAATCGAAAAACAACTTTATTCTGACCATCTAAAGAACATCCCGCAGCAAAATATCTTTAAAAAGATAATACATATCATCCCCAAATAGCATTAAGAATGTTACACATATCCAGTTGCAGTAGCTCGTGAAAGTCATAAGTAGCGTACTGATCTTGAATTTATTATTGCTTGTCGAAAAACTATTTAAACGGTTTAGCTCTTGTGAAAAGAACGTCCTAATATTTCGTCCGATTCGAACGACTACATAACTGTCAGGCATCAAATTTTCTGTTTTTTTAATATTGCTCATAACAAGTCGTTGTACCTTGCATTAGCTCGGGGTCTAACCACTAAATGCTAATGTCAAGCAGTCTTATAAAAAAGAACAAAATACCTGTGTAATACATGTTGATGACAAAAGATCGAAATCGTAATACGTTATAGTGAATATGAAAGAACAAGAAATGGCACATATTATAAATTTAGTGATATTTCACACTTGTTCTGTGATAAACTTAAATTTCGGTCATATGGCTACTACAGTCCGCGACGAAAGGAAGCGTTGCTACGATGGCGCTGATGGTCTGCGGAATACGGTCCATAGTCTTTCTTTATACCTCAATAGACGTTTTAGATCATATTTCGGGAAAGACTTACAAAGCAAATCCATTCAATGACACCAGATCCAGCAGTAAAACGAGTACCAGCAGCTCGTCGCTTGAACAGTTGCTTGATTTCTGGTGTTGGTGCTTCATCGTACGGCATACAGCCAAAAGTATTATAGATGGAACGCGATGCTCCACATTCAAGAAGCATTTTTACAATTTCTTGATGACCGTTGTAAGTTGCTGCATGAAGTGCTGTGCTACCATTCGACTCTATCCTGTTGATTTCGGATAGGTGCATAGTTGGCAAAAGTCCTTTTACTTTATCAATATCATTATTACTGCAAGCAAGATACAGTTCGCTTAACTCTACACTGGATGCCATTTCTAAAATTTTATGGCATAAATTTAAACTATGACAATGCAAAAAAAGAAAACTTATTCTTTTGCATACCTTTTACACTGTCTACTTTTCGTTACTTCAGATTTATTGACTTTATTGTTGTGAAAGGAAGCTTGGCAGGTTTATTTATTCTTTTTAAAAGAATGCAGGGTGTGGGTGGGTGTGGGTGTAGGTGGTGTGGGTGCAGGTGTGGTTGTAGGTGTGGGCGTGGGTGGATGTAGGTGTGGGTGTGGGTATGGGTTCGGGACATGGGTGGGTGTGGGTATGATTGTGGGTGTGGGTGTAGGTATGATTGTGGGTGTGGGTGTAGGTATGATTGTGGGTGTGGGATGTGGGTATGGTTGTGAGTGTGGGGTGTGGGTGGGGTGTGGATGCTGGTGTGGGTGTTGGTGAGTGCAGAGAAAATCCACACTCTCACTCACTCTCATACCCACCCCTTACTATCTGTTTTCTAAGTAACCACTAGATGTCAACGGTCATACTCTTCTCTTTTGAATGGCATCATCCTTAGTAAAAGATTGTTGCTTATTGTTTTGAAGAAAACAATCAATACCAACGGGTTTTATTTATTCTTAGACATTTTTTTTGTGGAATTCTCATATATTTTCGAAGAAAAAAAGTTTGCTAACCGAGTCCTATTGGGACTGAAATGTGGAACTCACATACTCTCTCTAGCCTCATTAAACTAATACAAAATACGTAAAGTGAAAAATCTTTTGTAAACTATAGTTGTTCTGCAAGATAAGCGAACATGAGACTAGGAATCTTTCTAATTTCTGCATTTCGAACAGCAATTTTTTATTTTTTCTACAGGCGCCCTATTTTTTTGTTTGCATTGTTGCTATTCGCTCGCTATTTTTCATTTTTTTTTATTCATTTTTCTTAATGTAACATTCTTATTTTTATAATCATTGAATTAATTGGCAAATACGTCTGCTTTACACATCCACTATATGCACAGCAGATCTTATGCACTATTGTATATATATTAATCAACTCACAAACAATGATGTTGATTACCTTTCAAAGTTATAACTTGATCGGTCTTGCGAAAAAACTATAATCCATTGAAAGTCTGTCGTCTGTTATTCTCGATTGCTAAGGTCTGTAATGGAGGTTTCCGTTGCTAAGTGTCTCTAATGGAGTGAGGCAAGCGGATGGGGAGCCGGAAAACCTTGACCTTACAACTTACACTCACTATTTTCTTCGAAAATATATGTGAGTTCCACAAAAGTGAGTGTAAGTTTTAAGTCGAAGTTTTCCGGCTTCTTCCCTACCCCCTCCTACTCCCTCCATTACAGACCATAGCAACGGGGATTCCCTTACAGAGCCTCACCCATTACATGTTTTAAGAATCGAGAATAAGAGATGGCAAGCTTTCTAGAGTTTTTGCAAAATTGATCAAGTTATGATTTTGAAAAATAATGAATACCATTGTTTGTAAGTTGATTAATATATATAATAGTGTCTACGATCTGCTGTAAGTATCATGAATATATAAAACAGAATTATTTGTGAATTAATTCAACGATTATGATAATAAGAATGTCAAATTAACAAAAACGAATAAAAAAAAGAAAAATAATAAGCGCATAGCAACAATGTAAAAGAAAAAAATAAGGCGTCAGAAGACAAGAAATAAAAGATTTCTGTTTGAAATGCAGAAATTAGAGAGAGATTTACTCTTATGTTCTATTATTATGCAAAACAAATATAGTCCAAGAGAGAATTTTTCATTTTAGGTATTTTGTGTTAGATTAATGAGGCTAGAGAACATATGTGAGTTCCGCATTTCAGTCCAAAATGGGGTGTGCAGCAAGCTTTTTTCGAGATTTTATATGATATGATGCATTACTTCAACGCTCTTTTCTTCACTTACATTTTTAGTATTGCAACTAGTGATGTGCCAAATGGTTTGTCTGACAGAGAGATTAACAATCAGGAAAGTTTTGCCTGACGAACAGATTATATTCGAATTGTCTATATCTAAAAAAGTAGCATAAAATTTATGTTCTTTAATATTGTGATCTTTCCCTAAGATTCTATGGCATAACTAAGAAAATTATGTGTTTTGGACACATTAAACATACTGGTTGCTTCATTTTCTGTCCCGCGAATCTCTCACATTGCATTACTTTTTCTGCATATTTATTATCACAGCAAAAACAATTTGAAATACCGCGTGTGGTGAAAGATCAATATTTACTTTTAGTGTTTCTTTTTCTTTCGAAGTTGGAAAGAATCTTTATGACTTGTGTTGTATAGATGTCATAAACAAGGCAGCACGCAGTATCTTTTTTTTTTTATTATGCTCGTGAATGTAACACTCGGAAGTGCTTACATAAGAAAAAGAGAAATATATATGTATAAGCGAAAAGCTGCATCATTAAAGCAAAGCGTTACAATTTGTGCCAACAATATATTATGCTGCGTACCAATTTTTGCTTGTAGGGATATTTAGGGAGTAAATAAATGAAAACTCGAAAAGAAACGTGTAAAAAGGGAGAGAGAGAGAGAAGTACTGATGATAAGGGGCAGCGGAGATACGTGAGTATAGCGAACAGCTAGAAAAAAAGAAAAGAAGAACAAGCTAAAAGAAACGAACGAGAGAGAAAAAGAAAGAAGAAGAGAGAATGAGAGCAGAACCGAAAGTGAACAACTAAAAAGAAGAAGAGAAAAAGAAAGAAAAAAAAAAGGAGGAAGAAAATTGCGTAAAGACTACATTACATTTATGCGTCTTTCTGTGATGTTAATTCGTATCAACAAAGTACAACCACTTTAAAAGGAACGATTCGTGTCGATCTTTCAAATGTCGCACATGACGTGTGCGAAAAAATTGACCAAGGTGATCGTTTTTCCTTTTACAAAAATTATCCCAACTAAATATATCTTCATAGAAGAATGAAGAATCAAAATCAGTTGTGAACATAGTTTTTAATCTTCGTTGAATATATTTTTTAACGTAAAATTGTAAGGGCTGTTCAGAAGTGACTTTAAACAGATTATTTGCAGAAGCGAAGGGACAGCGATGCACCAACCGAAGTCCTACACGGAATTTTTGTTCCAAAACATGCTGTAGAGATTCTGGGAGGAGAGGAAAAAGAGGGAATAGCCACGCGAAATGCGTAAAAGTGTACGCAAAGAAACATTGACGAAGAGCTTTACATGACATTTTGCGGCCGGACTTCATCCATGTCAGTTTTCCTAACGATCTCTGAATATTTCCTATGGTTTTATCGACTGTCGGTTTCAACGAAAGTTTATCCGTCCAAGTAAACCCTAGGTATTTGAATTCTTTGACTAACTCGATTTTATTTCCGTCTATTGTTACGTTTACTATCGGTCTTTTAACTTGTGTATGAAATAGTTGTACTACAGTTTTTGAAACATTTAACGGCTGTTTCCACTTTTTTGAGTACACAAAAACCTGATTACAAACTCGTGAACCTTCTTTTTCTAAATAGTCAATCATCGGGCCTAATTTTTTCATTATTGGAGGTTTAATTAATACACACAGCTCATCTGCAAATAGATGACATGAATGAGCTCCTAGATAATTTGTCAGATCTGAGTGAAACATTATAAATAAATACGGACTAAGACTACTACCTTGCGGCAGTCCTATATTTATATTAAAAATTTTCGAAGTTGTTTCACCATATTCTACGTAAGCTTTTCTATCTTTTAACCAACTACTAGTCATTTTCAATAAGTTTAGAGGCATACCCATTTTTTCTAGTTTACAAAGAAGAGCGGCATGCCAAACCCGATCATAAGCCTTTTGGTAATCGACATAGAGGGCAAGTGTCGGAAT
>CAJNOL010004514.1:0-15152 GCA_905250125.1 Rotaria sordida
CACCTCACACCCACACCCACCCACCCACCCAACCATATTCCGTTTTTCATTTTTTACAGTTTACACGTTTGAGTTCAGAGTATTTCGATCCTGCTTTTGTGTTCATTATATTGCTTGGATTAAGTCAATTTATCTCTCATTTAGAATGTCACTCTGCTGAAGTCAACGACAAGACGAAACGTTTCTTGCCTCTCCTTCTTGTATCTACTTCTATGAATCATGAAAGTTCTGGCTACTATTTTGATTATGCTCGAAAAGAATTAAGTTTTAAACTCTTGGAAACAAATCCGTACAAAGAACACTTGAAACAAGTTTATTCAATTTATATCAAAGAAGATAAATTGACCGAAGAAATGTCATCTGTCATCAAACAGTATACCGGTATGCATTACTTGAAAACAAATTTGAATTTGTTATCAGATTATGACATCGATTGGAATTATACTAATAAACTTCGATAAATTATACGTGGCCTGTATCAGTCAGATCTGCGAAGTGTTTATTATCGAGGACTCAATTTATCAGACATTGAAATCAACTATTTCAAACAGTTGATTGGTAAATCCTACTACACAACTTCATTTTCATCATTTACGACCGAAAAAAATTTGGCTTTTGGCGGTAATACACTCATCATATTGAACACAACAAAAAATAATCGATTAAATATTGCAAACATATGGAAATGGAGTCTTTTTCCAAACGAGATGGAAGCAATATTATCAATTGCGTCTCGACTAAAAATTTTGAATATTTCCAAAGGGGACACTCGTTGAATAATTGAACTTGAACTCGTCGGAAATGAGTAACGAAATGGAGTATACAAAATTTAAAAATGAACTTGTTTTTCTTGACTAAATATTTGTGTCGATGATATCTTATTTCAATAAAACTAGAATACCTACGAGTAAATGTTCGGCCGCTGCAGTCTACAGCTATATGATGTTTGCTTGACTCCTACGATCGAAGGAACATATTTTTTCCATTTTTCTCACAGGAGTGAAAGGAACCTGGTTTTATTCATTATTTATCGTGAAGAGCTATTTTAGGTCGGTAGTCTTTTGATATTTCCTCGATTGAAGAAAGGAGTTTGTGTTTTTGTGTCAGGTTAAAGTTCAAAGGTGAAAAGTTTATAATTGAAGAAAAAGGGTTTTTATGCCAAAGAGTCGATTAGTATAATTAGTTTTTCCATATGAGTACTTATTGATTAATGATGAATTACGTAAAAAAAAAAAAATTAGTTATGTATGTTTAGACATGTAATAAAATTTCTTGCATTTTTTACACAAGAAATTATCAGTGGATAGAAATCGTCAATTTCTTTCTTGTTGAGCAAGAGGGAAGTTTATATCTTGAACACGGTTCATCCATTTTTCTAATTCAACCAAAATTGTGCTACTACCAACTAACCATGACTGCATTTTGTAGCAATCGTGACCATGGCGAACATAAAGCAGGTTGGGGAAATTCTTAATTAATTCTGGTTTAACATAAATTTTTTCGTTTTCACCGCCACATTCGGATAATGCATACGGTAATTCAAGTGTTAAACCACGATCTGGTGGATACTGAATGTTTGACGGAAGCAAAAAACATTGGACACCACACAATGACATTAATTCATCACCTGAGTCAGAATCCATTTTCTCTAATTGTATTAGTAAATCGGTTGCTTCTTCTAGTAAAGCTAAACAATAGTAACCTGTAGCTAGTAATATTTTAACAACTATCATGTCGATTTCTCCACCAAAGTGAATTTCTAATTCTGCACACGTTTGCTCAAATTGTTCAATATATTCTCGCCCCTTATCCCATTGTCCAGTCATACGAAAGGATTGAAGTAATGTGTAGTAAGCAAGAACAACTGTTGGAATAGACAAATCAGGTTTCTCCAACTTTCTGTATAAATATAACAATATTGGACATTTGCTAGAACCGTGAATAAAATCTATGGTTGACAATGCTGGTCGATTACTTCTACTCCTGAAACATAAAGAATGTTTGCATCAGTAATATATTGAATAAGTATTTTTTTTGCGTTTTTTTATATTTTTTTTGTAGCAACTGTGATCTGTACTTGATGCCTTATGGCCAATATCATATATGATTGAGCTACTACTCTTCCGTTGTACTTCAACAACACGATCTAACGGATAGTCTTAGCATATGCTTTGCGCATCTTACATAAATTCCAATATTATCAATCTTTTCTAAGTGGGAAATACTTTGGTATATAAATATCTGATTCAAATTATAGCGTGTATTTTGATTATTTTGAAATAGTGGCGTAAGCCGAAAATTGAGGGTGGCGGGGCTCAGTCTCCAATATAAGCTGATTCCTATATGTTAAGAAAACAGATATTATTAACCTTTTAAGCGCATAATTAAAGTACATTTAGAAGAACATGAGGAAGCTATTAGATTTGATGAGTGTTCAGCTCATTCATATTCATATGTAAACAAAATGTTCTGAAGATAAAAAAAAGACATAACTTTTTCTTTCAATATAATCCGACTATTTTTATGAACATCTGCAAGTTTATCAATAAGTTACTCAAAATCAACTTCAATTAAATAAACAAAGATGACTCAAGCGATCATCAATCATTGGGTACTCTATCATTTCGTCCCGTAACTTTTGTCCTATACAATTCGTCCCAAATCCTCATCCATCCTTACCTACATGCATCCTACACTTTACCCTCATCCTAAAGAGTTGTATGGGACAGAAAGTAACGGGACGAAATGACCGGTCACCTACGCCACTACTTTGGAATAAAAATGCAAATTTGAAGACTCAGATTGACGCATAATTTATTCTTTGGGCTAGTGTGATTAGTGTTATCATCATGCTTCAAGCGAAGATAATTGGTCTAATTATGGACAAAAGTAGAATATTCGCATTATGAAGGTTGCTAGAACCAACATTATTTCTCATTACTAACAATATGGTGAAATCTAGTTTCCGAGGAGTATTGATCAAACTTACCTGTTTGTATTATAAAGTTCTATATTTGTTTTCATTACGTCAATAGCTTCATCATAGCGGCCGAATAGAAAATAAAATGTATAGCCCATATGTACATGAATTTTCCATGCTTGCGCTGGGATCAGTTGCGAGGCGGCATGAAATAAATTTTTCATTTGTTCACACCATACATCAGTACGTCTTTTCATGATATCTTTTTCTTCTTTGGGTACATTTACGCAGATTGGATCGTTTTTTTCTAATGCATGTATATTAGATTTTAATGTACAGATATCAGAACATCTATGTAATGCTGCTTGGTAAAATGCATTTCCTATTAACTCATGTTTAATACCTAAAGAATGGAATCGATCGATAAGATATTGAAGATCTTGACACGACGGTAAATCCAGTAGTGGTGTACAAACAATTTTAAGCAAAAATTCGAAAATTTCTCGAAATCGCGTTTTCAGTATTGGTATATAAAAGTAATCATTTATATTTGTTGCTGTACCATTTGACTTTAATAATGGAATTTCAACAGCATCGTCTATGGAGAGAAAGAATGGAATTAATCGTTAATTCATCAGTACACTGTTGATATTTTTAAATATACTACGAACGCAACGAAGTGCCATTATATATCGATTTTAAGTATAAATAAATTTTATGGGGTTAGTATCATATGCTAATAGTAAAAAAATAATGTCGATGCTGCATAGTAAAGAAAATGTGTTTCAATTTTTTTCTCAGTGTTAAAACTTTTACTTAGTTGTATAATCCCCCAACTTTACAGGCAATCTCATTTCAGTTGTTAATTATTACAATCGAATAATCCTTCAAAATAAACAATTTAGAAATTACCTGAATCTACATCGTCTTCCTCTTCTTCGATACCAACTTCAGCTGCCTTCATACTGAGTATCTCATTGTCAACCATTTCGTCGATTGATTCATCAATAGGCATATATAACACTTCGAATACAAATCCAGTTGGTGCCGAATAGAATCGTAACCAAATTGGAATTTTATTAGAATACTGTGATATTTCCTGTTGTTGTTTCTGTTCAAAACAGTTTGGGAAATTTTCTCGTAATTCTGATGTAATTACTATATCCAACCATATGAACAATAATTCTTCTGCATTAGATATGTTATCAACGGATAGTGACGACGGAAAATACATATTTGACATTCGCACAACATGTTCTAGACGTTGTAGTCGAAGGTGTTCACTATCTCTTAAAGCTAGACAAAGTGATGATCTCAAATACCATGTATAAATCTTGATTTTCGAATAATCATCTGCTAAAGGTAATCTCACACAAGACCAAAACATGAAATCTTGAAAACTTTTGTGCATCTGTCGTATCGTTTGAACAGGTTTTTCATACAATTGTTTTCATTTTTCAGCTAAATATAAGCACTTTTCTTCAGGTATCAACTGCAACATATCAATTTCAGGTATGAAATAATTTGACATTGTTTTAGATTTTAAAGTAATGGATAATTGTTGAATAATATCTAAAAACGTTTCGATTTCATTTTCTGTTTGTTTCATAATGCGGTAATTGTTTTCCATGTATGTAAACATAAATGTTTTAATATGATGGGATGATAATATGTCTAGGTAGAAAAAATAGAAATGTAAGTCCTTATTTTCTTAAACACGTCTGCTTCTATCAGATTTTCAATATTGTAACCACTATACATGTCTCAACATTTCAACGTCAATAGGTATTATGAATTTTGCTTCGTTATAAAACATATGTGATATTACCGAGTATAACATACCTGGTGCTAATTCTTGAATAAATGATTTTAATAATAAATAATAATCTTTGTGTTTTCTATCCCATGAATTTGTTAATAATACTTCAGCGAAACTTAACGATAAACGCCATGTTAGTGTGTCTTCGTCACCTTCGTTTGTTTCACTCCAACGTTTAGGCACTAAATGGCATATAGAACCTGATACCGTTTCGACAACGTCTCCAGATGGCCATTGTTTCGATCGATTAGACCATTGTTCGCGCACATGATAAGGTATTTTTAACATTGGTAATGAGAAAACAAAATCTTGGAGTGTTGTTCCATCACTTAAAGTAGCTGAAATGGCCGGTCCATGCAGTTCTATGGACAATGGACCATGTGTAGTATATTTTGAAAACTCAGTATGTAGTAAATCTACTAGTTTTTTACTAGATAGGTATTGTTTATTATTTTTTTCTTCAAAAATATCTAGATATCGTAATGTTGAATCATATTTTGTTTTTGGATTATACTCTATGTAATAAAAACCCGGATATTGTGTTTTTTCAAGAAAGCCAATCTGTGATGATAAACCAATATCTAGGTCCGATACAAAAGTATCTTGTGGCTCGAACATAATATCTGTATCACCACCAACCACTGATACGTCTATAGTAAAGAAAATATTACGGCTATGCTAAATTCATGGTTAACTATAGACTTCAAGCATTTGTTGCTTTTTACTGCTGTACAGTTGATTTCAAAGCTCGATGGTCTCATTAGAATATGTGTATTTTAACATCACAAGACTTAATCTTGTCAAAGGGAAAAGAAAGAGCAAATTCTGCTTTGCTTATGCTCCTATGTTGAGATGCTAAGAAATACATTTTCTTTTCAGATGATCGATGCTAATTAACACGCAGACATGAGCAGAAAACAAAATGATACTTGGATGTTACGTTAATATCGACTTACATTCGTTTTTTAATTTGACCAAATATTGTTCAAATAGACCAGTTAGGCGACTACCAGATAACTTGGCTTCGAAACCATTTGTCCAATGTAGTGCATCGGCAAATACTTCTTTGAAATGAAAAGTGTTGATGTGATGACAAAATGTAGGTCCGGTAAGAAAGCGTTGTAGACAATAATCAAGTAAAATAGACAAGTATTCAGTTTCATTTATTCGATCATCCGACATTGTAACTTCATCGGCTTGAACATTTATGCAAGGAAGCAACCTCTAGTTAAATTAAGAAACCAAAAAGCTTTGAACATTTAAGACCAATATATATATGTTCGACTGAGAAAGGTTTTTTTCGTAAAGTAAAGTTCGTTATTAGAAATCGATCTTAATAATTCTTGGAGGAGGGCGTATAATAAAAGGTTTCTAAGCTATTATATTGAAAATTTTCCATTTAAACATCTCAAGTCTTATATAACCTCACAAGGTCTTATAATTGATGCTAGAATGTGACAGTCTTTTCGCAGATTTCATGTGAATTCATGATGTACATGAAAACATGCTTGGGATATTCCCTCAGTCATCAAACATACTCTGTTATATATTTATCATAGAATTATTAGATAACTAGACTAAAATAAAAGTGACTGTGTCAGGATTAATTACTATTCTCTCGCATTCGTCTATAAGTGTCTCGAAAAGTTGTCTGATTATCTGAATTGAAAGGCTTTTATGCACAAAGGTTTCAACGTCCGACATTCTTTTAGTGTGGGATCAGTTTTGCAGTTTTCAAGGCACGATGAATTCCTTTGAAAATTGTGCCGCTCAGTTAATTTCATAATTAATTATTCACAGCTATAAGAAAAGGGCACTACACATACGTATTCAGTACTCACTCTAAGGAATGATAGGTGTGATATGCATGTCATTGGGTGTGATTTTGAATGTTGTAAACTTTCTTTGCCATTGTCATAACATGTGTTGCATAAGTCATAATTGTCACATATTTTGCAGCAATACCGTAGATCGACAAAATTTCTGGCATCGCAACCGTCGCAGACGATACCTAATGTAAGAACGCAAAGATGAAAATTAAATTAAAATTGTATATAACTCAAAAAGGACTGCATGATGCATATTATATACATACCTTCGTGTCCTGGCATAATAGTAGTTGTGAAGAAAGACTAAAACTAAACAACACTTTGTTGTTGAAAAATAATTCTGGAGGTATTCTAGTTCACAGAACGATAGAGTTCTGCTACTTAATTCGCAGATATATGCAGAGTTGAATTGACTGATGATACTGTCGTTGCAAGTAAATCTCTATCGATTAAGAAAAAGCTGTGTTTTAAAATAACGGGTGTTCACAGAAATTAGATAAGAGTTTGCAAGTTAAAGACCTTTCTATTTAAGATGATTGGTTGAAAGTTTTTAAGTGCAATGCTTTAATGATTGAACTTGAATACATCCTATTTGGCCTAGCGTTATAAATTGTAGTTACAGTCGTCGAAATTAGCTTAGACGAATTGAAAAAGTCAAATATGAGATTTTTGCCGAATTGTCTATAGATTCGGATTTTGCGATTCCTGAGGATATCATTCAAGTCAATAAATAAGCTAATGTTCTCGGAAAATCGAGTTTGAGCTTCAATGCTCTCCCGAAATTTACCACTGAGAATTACAGCATCAGTTCATCATAATCTCCTGTCCATGAGTTCGTATCTAATCCTTAAAATTTTAACAATCAACAGAAAAAAATACTTCAACGGACGAAAAAACGTAAGTCTCTCAAAAGGAAACCGCTGGTTGGGGCACTGTCGTTTAAACTCATATTTCGCTCATAGATGAATCTTTGTGCACTCATCAAACGTATCGAGTAATAGCCGTTTTACTGAGTTTTTGATCACATGTACAGTATTTGCTCTGTAATCAAACATTCAATTTTCTACCCGAAAGTTTCTCCATAAGTGGTTTGGTATCTTTAAAATATCCTAAAAACTTCACTGAAAACCAATGTTCCGTTGTTGAAATTTCCAGATTCTCATAAAATAGTCATTTTTCACACGGACTTAACTAAGAGATTATGTTAATTTGACGATTCCATATCTCAACAACGGAACAGGTTTTTTATCTAAAATCATCAAGTTATTCTGAGAATGATTAGAGCTGCATATGAGTAAAATGTCAGATTGAAGAACGGATGTGCGTTTTCGCAAGACACATAGTAAAATTGCCTCAAAATTCAGTCCAATGGTCAAAAATCGGCTTTAAAGATTGATGGAGACAATTTATTTTCGTCTTTTGGCTAATGACTTAAAACAGAAGGTATAACCTAAGGCGACTCCTCCATTGAGTAATATGAAAATTAAATTGGAAAGAACACTTTTGTAGACATCAATAAATTATATCGTCCGATTATCTTAATTTTTTCTAAAGTTTCTTAATATAATGAGTTAGCAAGTACTCCCTTTTAAAAGATGCTCGACTACTAGACACAGCGATTTGCAATGATGTAAATGTAACTAATACAGTCTCTTCTATTTATTTTTCTGCTACTATCGATAACAAGTCTTATCTACATGCACACCCGTGTTTCATAACTGAAAACACTTTTTAGCATGATATCACAATTTTTTTTAATACAGAAAATTTTCATCAACAAAGCATATAAAATCAAAGCCTTCACCGTTTATAACAATTCTCACGAGCGTATATAGCCTAAAGACAGCTGACAAACAGACAAACTTTGAATGCATGCTCAAAAAAACAGTTTAAGTCATATAATAAAATTCTGTTTCATTCCAGAGATTTATCATCTTGTCACGTATACTGCATATAATCTCAATGTATCCCAATCTAAAAGCAATATTATAGTGTATACGAGTACTCTCTAAAAAAAGTTTTAGACTAGAGCTGTCGACAGGCTACTTTTTTTCGGTTTGGCCTGCCTGGATTCAGACGGAAGTAACCTGTCTGGTTTCTTAGCCTGACCTGGCCTAGTTCGACAGGCCACTAGGTGCCTACGACAGGCCAAGTGATATTTGTATTTATTTTAATCGATTAAATACTAAAACTATGGATTGCTGCCAAGAGGAAAAAAGGGAGAGTTCTATGCCTGTGTTATTTACTCGTGTACTTTGGACTGCAGATAGAAGAGTGATGTTTACGACAGAAACCATGATACTAATTTTATCATTGTCAAGTAAAAGGAATTTGACGCGTAAAAAAATGGTTGGAAATAACATTGGTAGATCTTTTCTACGTGATTTACTCGTCGAAAGTCTGTGGACATCAATAGTTAAAGTCTAATGTGGAAGCAACAGTATGCGTCATCGCGAATAAGCGATAACATCAACAGTAGAACAGAACAAGTTGGTTTTTTGCCCATTTTATGAGTTTGTTGGAGACTTCCATAGATAAGATAAATACTGAATCACAAAGTGTTTCTTTTTAAATCAACCATTTTCATTGTGTCTATTATTGTGACAAATTCTTTACGCCGCGTCATTAATGGCATATGCAGACAATACAGCCAATATTCAATATCAACATAGCACTATCCGAGAAGTTTTATTAAATCAACTCGAACAAATCGCTCGACAAAATTCAGGATCGTTTTTCAAACCCATTTATTTACTCGATAGTGTTGATGAGAATAATTCAAGTCAATTGGAACAAAAATTACGTGAAGAATGCCAAGAACATTTCGGAAAACGTACTATCATCATTCCATATCTTTTGCAAACTTCACAATGTCTTATCATTTTAATGGAATTTCAAGAAAATGGGCATATTCTTCGAGCCAAATACACTAGTTCATTTATTGAATCGAATTCAATAGCAAATCAATTACAAATACAAATTAATAAGATTTATCCATCCATTATTCTTCAAAAAATCGACTGGATCAATGATAATGATTTCAAAATTGCATTGAAATTAAATCTTAATAGTTTATTATCAACTATCGAAAATGATCAGTCATTTACGATGATTAATCAATCCATTCCAAATCAAGATAATGAACATACACTCGAAGACTTAGAACAACAATTAAATAATGGTCTTAAAGAACTAAAAATTCGAGATATTAATGTCTTACCACAAAGAATACAGAGAATACAAAACCGAATAAAAGAGTATGAAGAAGAGGAAAGAATAGAAGAGGCGAACAATGAAAAAGAATATTTAAGAAAACTCCAACAATTGCAAAACCTTGTCGATAAAATATCTCGATTAAAATCTGCAGAATCTAGTAATAAAAACGATCAACAGTCTGAACTTCTTCAGTTAAAACAAAAACTGAGCAAAAGTTTCGCAAAAATGAAAATTCAAGATGAAAAAGTATTAATAGAAAAAATACAGAAAATAAAACAACGAATTCAAGGATTTCAAGATGAGGATAGGCTGGAAGAGGCAGTAAAGGAAACTGATCATTTGGGTAAACTCGAAGATATACAAAATCTTGTTGATGAAATAGCTAAGTTAAGTTCGAATAACTCTGAATCAAATCAAGATAATGAGTCGCATACACTTCATTCAGCTGAAATTTTACCTAATCTAGTGATAAATGAGAATATTCAACAACGAGTATATCTTGAAAATCTTCAAATTGATTTGACTTCTATGCCTTCTTGTGCTGAGAAAACTACAATGGAGCTTTTAAAATATTTCGCACAAAATTCTTCCTTTTTACAGAAACAAGACTTTGTCTCAGATATGCTAAAGGGTGTGGGTGTGGGTGGGTGTGGGTGTGGGTGTGGGTGTGGGTGCGGGTGTGGGTGTGGATGACAGTAGTGATCTACTATTCACCCACACCCGCACCCACGCCCACACCCACCCACACCCCAGACCTACACCCACACCCACACCCAGCCACACCCACACCCAGCCACACCCAAACCCAAACCCAAACCCACACCCAGCCACACCCACATCCAAACCCAAACCCACACCCACCCACACCTACACCCACATCCACACCTACACTCACACCCACATCCACATCCACATCCACATCGACACCCTCAATGTGATCATGGTAGATGTTTTTGAGTGTTTTTACTCACTTTTACTCGTTTACAAGAGAGAATTGTATCTGAAACTAATTTTTATTTCGTATTTTTACATATTAGCAGAAGTCTATATTTTTTACTAATGTCGGTGAATATAAATTGGCTGTTTGGCCAAATGTCAATAAATTTTTTACCAGATTTTAGTAATAATTTTAGATGTTTTCATGATTTTCAAGTGTTTTTAGAGTAAAATGGATAAGAAAGTATTTCGAAGTGTATTCCAGAGATTAAATTAAACTTTTCTCATGATTTTAGTGTATGCAATTTGAGCATATCAAATTGTTTAAATAATTCAAACGCATGTTACATAAAATATTTTTAGATATTTTTTTCTTTTTTTATGCATTGTTGGTAAGTTTTAAACTTTTTTTTCATATTTTAAGGTATTTTCAAGATAAATATACCTAATATTTCACAATTATGTATCAAAAAATAGATTAGATGTTTTTGTGAATGTTAGTGATAACAAGTTGTATGCTATTGACTTGCTAACAAAGGCCTTCTGGACGTTAGTGGATATCTACAGGCATTTTGGATCAATTTCATATGTTTCTGAGAAAAAGTTTGTTAGAAAAAGTCTCTCGGGAATGATACTTATTGAGGTCAGAATGTAGAATATGGAGTTTTGTGGGTGTTAGTAAATACAATGTTGGGTGTTTGTGTCGGATATAAGTGAGATTCTGGGTGTTATTAGGGATGGGGGTCATTTTATTGTCTTTGATAAAGATATATTTTTTCTAGGAGTCATACAAAGTGGGTGTTAGTAGGTGTTAGTGAGCATGACTCGTCAAGGTGTGGGTGTTAGTAAATACAACTTTTATGCTATCTTACAAAGTTGGGTGTTTGTGGTGTTTGCAGAAATTACTAATACCCGTTTTTCGCTCTTCTTTTACAATTTATTTTGTTTGCTGTCAATTTGGTTCTTTTTTGCAAACAAGAATCAAGACGACAACAAGCTCAAAAAGGTTGTTTCATGAGGAATCTGACTGCATCTACTAATTTTCTCAAAGCTGGATGGTTTTTGATGAATTTGAAATTTGTTGTAAAAAATCGCCAAATTTGCGATAATATCGCGATATAATCGCACGATTAATCGGATCAATATATCGCGATTAAATCGTCGATTTCGTGGCGATTTTCAGGGCATGGGTTAGACTGGTTTCTATTCGATACTTTATTTATCGAATTTTGTAAAATAAAAACGAAGTAATAAGGTAGAACTTCCAACAATTTCTACTGCATCAATTGATAGTTTCTCTATCAGACCATATAGAAAGTTTCTTAAAGCTTACTGTACGGCTGAGTTATATCGAGTTACAAAGTTTTGGTTAACCCTAAGTATATTGTACTATCGTTTGGAATTCGAACTTGAACTTCAAGGTCGAAATCTCCTGCATCTGAATAGGCTCTAAAAAACCTATTGCTACAAATCAGCTACTGTTCGTAAAACTGTTCTTTTTATGCTGACGCTTAGTTGTATAGTTTTGAATAAAACAATGCTTGACGAGTTCTCGCTCTACCACTAGATTCCTTTCTTACGTTGAGAACATGCACTAGAGTGCAACGACCACTACCGAACCATCTATGAATGTCGCATACAAAGTTTTTGTTCGGTTTTTGAATCATGCACACCTTAGGATGCCAATCCTGCATCATAAATAAATAAAGCAAGCATCAAGAACCGGTAGGCCAATTTTATTTCTTGCACAACAAGCAATTATCAATTGCAATTGAAAAGATAACCGAACAGCTGGCTAGCATTCACATCGAATGGGCAGCTGAGAGTATATATGAGTAAAGCACGCGAGAACGTTGTATTTTAATCAAGTAAAGCCATGTTTATGTCACCCGCTATCGTCACCTTTCTAATGGCTGTTGGGTCTGTGCTTATACTCACGGTGGCACAAACACAACCTGACTTCGTACCACTCTTGTTTCGTTTTGGTCTTCATGGTCCAATCGATGGATGGCACTGCATATTAGTCGACGAGACGAGTCACTATGACTGGTTAGACAACTATCTGTGCACAAACAAACCAATTGGTCTCATTTGGAATAATAATGGGAAAAATTTTCATCTTTGGAACGGTAATAAGTGTGTTATACTCTCGGAGCCACAAGATCCTGCTTGGGCCGATAATGAGCTGTGCTGGCCAGGTGACTCATCTGTCGAGATTGTTTGGTCATTCGGCGGAAAAGTGAGCGGCATGCAATGTATTGTTTTTGGCGACTTAACAGCAACGCCGTGGTTCTACGCAGATAATTATCTCTGTTGGAAAGAACATTGAGATCGTTGTTTGTCACTATTTGTATTGCACTGTAGTAATGATAAAGAGTTATGCAGAAACACATTTATTAGCTTTTTCATCAAACAAAAGCTTCATGATGATTGCTCGTTCTTGTTCGATCGAATGACAAATACTTCATTTGTTACGTTACCTTGATTGGAACGAGCTTCAACAGTTGCTGTAGTCGTGCTGATAGTCGCAGAGTAGAGGAGAAAGAGAAAAAAGTAATTCATTGCTGACAACGAGACTGACCAGATTCGAAATGATTTTTCATTTGTTTTGGTTTAAAATCTCTTATTCATATTTCTGTCATTTCTCACATTATATGTTATAGGGGTGAATCGTATGCCTATTTTTCGACCCAACTATGCTACTGGTAAAATACGGCTTACAAATGATCGAATAATTTTGCATGATCAACAGTCATTAATGGTCAAGATTTGTTTTGCTTTCCAGTATATTCAAAAAATTAGAGCAAAATTCTATCTATAATAAAGGAAAGTAAATATAGAAATCTTTCGAATGCTCTTTTCATGATTAAAGCTATCAATGGGAAGATTCTTGCCGGCTATATTATTTATCTCGTTGTTCAATTGTAGGAAATGATAATGATGGAATCAGTGAGTAATTAATCCATCTTCTATTCAACCAACAGTTTCATGGTTTGTTTTTGACAAAGAAAAAAAAACGATGAATGCTGAAACCTTCCGAGTCCATAATAAACCATGGGCTCAGGGGTGACCCGAACGTCCAAAGATTGGGGGCATACTTAAAAAAGCGCACTTGAAGTAGTATTAATTTATTTTTCTGAAATACATTGCAAGATTATTTTAAGAATATCTGTTCGAATATTTTTATTCAAAAACTAAAGCACTAAAGATAAATTCAGAGCATGACCAAATAAAACAAGAATTTTAAAAAAAGATTACAAATTTGATACAATTTTTACTCATCAGTTCTTCAAACGTGACCATTCTTGCATTTGTAGTAGAAATATTTTTGAAAGAAATATATAAAACTATTTCTTCATTGTTCATAGATATGAAAATATGATATTTTATTAACTAATGATGAGGTGCTGGTGAGGGAGAAAGACAATTCAGATGGATCATTTGTTGAAATATCATTGATATGAGCTGATTTTATTTCTAATGATGATGAAATTATTTGATTAGAAAGTTCATTCAATGGTTTAAAATATTTATGAAGACCTTCAACACTTGTTTCATGAGGAATTGATCTTTCCTTCTTACGAGAGAACACACAGAACTGATCAATCGCTTCTGAGTCGAGACTATGTGCATCATGGAATCCCTAATGAGTTATAAATACCCTCAAAAGGCTTTGGACCCACAGCTTCTGGCGCTGAGATACCGCATTTTTACGGTATTTTGTAGCAGAATGCCGTGGTCTCCCTCAGAAACACTAGAAAACCCTCGAATTTCGACTTGAAACGTTGCACAATGATAGGTCTTAAGAGAGGGTCCGCGAGAAGACCACCCTACTCTCCATAGAAGTCGTCGGGGAAAAAAATTTTTTTTTCGATTTTATTTTCTTAAATGATAGGTCTAGGCAATCTATAGTTAAATCCAAAATATTAGGTCATTTGGTTTTACCTATGAAAAATGGGAGCTAAAACAAGTGTAAGGGGGTCAATTTTGACCCTAAAAATCCGCTAAAAATGGATGTGCTCACTATTTTGACATTTTCTCATGAATAGTTTGACCGTTTGAGATCGGTCACATCTCATTAGATAGGGAACAGTATAGGCTACAAATTTATCCAATTTTGATGATTCATATCTGAGATAAAAGAAACGCTATAGATCAAAAATCTTCGAAATCTCAAGAAATTCTACATTCTGGGATAGCAGTATTTTGGGCTTTTCTTGAGTGGTGCAAGCGGTCCCAAACTTCTTTTTTTACCAGACATAGATCTCTTTAAGGTACATCTTTTGACATTAAATTGTCAAGACAAAAAAACTCAGGGGCCAAGTTAGCATGGACCACACTGTGGCCTGTCCTACCTAGTCAGCATTGATCCTACCCCACAAAGACATACAATTTCTACAGAAATCACGAAAATGGACTTCAGATTCGTTTT
>CAJNOL010004515.1:0-12489 GCA_905250125.1 Rotaria sordida
AAATCATTATTTTAACGCGGCGCACGAACTTTTTCCTCAACCTAATAATCGTAATAATCTTGTTATTCATTTATATTCAGATTGTTTCCAAACAATTTCAAAATCTAATCTTCTAAGTCCTTCAAATCAAATCAATATATTTATTGAAACAAAATATGAAAAAAAAAGAAAATTCGAACCACAATCTTCGTTTATTGGTGATAATTTTATATGAGAATCTTTTGATGATTTACCTAATTCACATTTTGATAAATATTCATCAATTGAATCTTCTTCAAAAAAAAGACGAATGACTGAAATAAACATCTATCTACCTTTTGAAGTTAGTTTATTAGTTTTAAATGAATAAATTCTTTTATCATCATCATCATCACTTTTATTTATTTCATCTTGATTATCATTTAATTGTTTAAATTGATTTAAACTTTTATTATTATTATTATTTGATATTACTAAATTAAAGCAAAATACTTTTCTTTTTTTTTTAAATAAAACTATTTCGAGACAAACATTTTTTTATTAAATCGATCCGTAATCGAATCATCATCTGAACTTGATTGATCAGATATCGATTGAGCATCACCTATAAACAATTATATATATATACCCTATATAAATAGTTGTTAACTAACTTGTTTTGATATATTGTGATGATAGAAATGATGAAGAGGAATTAATATCAAAGGTAACATTTGAAGGTTCAGGTAAAGAACGAAAAAACCATGCAGCTGATTTTTACCATAACTAGAATAGAATAAAATAATTGATTATTAACTATTTAGATAAAATAAAAAAGTAGTAACTTGACAATTTTCACTACAAATATTACATAATGATACAATATTTTGATTAAAATGTGTTTGAATTGAACAATTATCACATACTAACTAATAATAAATAAGATTTATTTTAAAAAAAATATTTTTTTTTTCTGTATTCACATTACTTTTTGACAATTAGCACACGAAAAAAATGATCGAGATAATATTCCTCTTTCATTAGAACATAACAAACATTGAGATAAACCATTACCAGTTGCATTTTCTTTCATTTTATCAAGACGATCAATTAATTTACTTATTATTGAGAATGAAAAAAAAAAGAAAATAATAATAATAAATGAAAAACAAAAATTCTACCAAATACGTTCTTGTTCGATATATTGAATGTATTGATTACGTTTAAGAACATTTTCAATATGTTCAATTTCTTGATTAGTTAATGATTTTTGATTAAGATTATTTGATACATTAAAATTCAATTGACGATTTAATGATAAAATATTAGTATGATGTGACCAACCGAAATTTATCCTAATAAATTTATTTTATATTAAAATAATAATTCGAATGAATTAATATATACTTTGATCGAAGTTCTAGTTGACGATCACTTGGACATACAAATCGATCATTAATCATATTATTTAGATTTAAAAATATCTAAAAGAATAAATAATAAAAAATGAAATGATTTATTTCTATGAAAAAGGTAATATATTGATCATAAACATCTATTAAATATATATAGGTTGATCGAAATGATTCATTTGAATCAGAATAACAAAAAAAAAAAGTTCCATAGATTTAGTCAATTGAAAATAATATTCTTTTCAAAAATATTTTTCTTTTCTAAACATTTATTTTTACCTTAATATACGTATACATATTTACTTTTGAATCTATTCTCATATAACATCAATTATTTTTATTTCTTATTAATCTTTTTTTTTGTTTAACGATATTATCATTTTCAATCTATTTACAAATCTAATATTAATCTATTCACGATGATGACACTAATTCTATTAACATAATATATATTTGATTTATTCGATTATTAAATAAGATAGTCACATATATACAGGGTGGCCCAAAAATTACCCGACAGTCAGTCTTTAGTTTTGAATAACTTTTGATAGGAACAAAATAAAGAGTTGTGGCTTTCATCATTCGAAAGAGAGAGTATGTTATTGCATAGTTTCATGTATTATTAAATGATCTTATCTGATGATCAAATGGCGAATCTTCGAAAAACAGTAATAGTTCTATGAAGATGGCACAAAAGTTCAATTCTAAAAAAGTACTAGATCTGCGTACCTACGATCCATGCCTATGCCTATACCCAAAACTTTTATCTTGTTCCATTCAAAAGTTATAGATGCGACACTGAAACATATTCTCTTTCGAACGATGAAAGCCACAGCTCTCTATTTTGTTCCTATCAAAAATTATTCAAAACCAACGACTAACTGTCAGGTAACTTTTGGGACACCCTGTATTTATATCATCATTTTAAAATATTAATATCAAATAAGTAAATTGATATAAGTGTATGTGTTTATTATCAAACGATGAATAAACTGATTGATTTTCTTAAATGTTGAAGTTTAGTTTCTAAAAACTTGAATCATTCATTGTTAGCTTCGAATAAGATGATTCAAACATAGAAATTCTTCTCTAATTATTTATGAAAGAGTCATCTCATTATCTTCACTGGTTTAATTGATAATACACAATAAAAATAGCTCGATATTAATAAATGTGCCTTTATTATCTAGATAATATTTATTTTTTTTTTCAAAAACTCAAAACAAAGAAAATAATTGAATAAACTAATTTAAATCTTTACGATTTTTTAAAAATCTTAATATGATTGAGTGGTGTCATAATTCCGTTACACAAGGTATCCACATTCCTACAACACGAAAACTAATAGGGTATTCAACTGAAGCATATTCACTTCTATCGAATGGCTACCAGTTCCAGGAGTAACTACTTCATCTCTTCCAGTGCTACCATACATGTTCGCACCACAAGAAAAATCGTTTTTCGTCGGGGTTTTACCCTAAGAGTAATGACACTATTCATCTACAAAAAAAAATAACTGCATATTCTAAAAGTTGAGCGATTTGAGTGTACTTGGTATATTACGCACAGTGTAATGACATATGTCATCGCAATGGATAACTATATATTGTAAAAGTTGCGGACTTTGAGTGAATTTAGTGTATTACTCCAAGTGTAATGACCTTGTTATACCAAATCCACTGAAATTTTTCAAGCTTAAAGAGGTATAGTTTGCGTATGGGTAATGAAGTCATTACTCCTCTTCGTAAGTTGTGTAATGTGAAACTGAATTCACTTGATTACTCTGTAGGGTATTCTGACGTTTAGCTCTCGATACTCAGTGTAATGGTATTATGACATCTATGTATGATTAGAATAGCTGAGTATGTTTGTTTCTAATCACATCATATTGAATTAATTCTTAAGAAATATCTTCAAGTAAAATAGTCGATATTTTTTTTTTCATTCATATAAAATATATGTTCGAGAAAAAAAGTTAGTTATTGACATTATCGGTTAATAAGCGAGTTAAAGATTGAAAGTAAATGGTACCTATTTACTATTTATCGTGTATGAATCATTTCGATCTATAACAATTATTTATGAATTTATATTTATACATTATTGAATATAATCATAATTAAGAGATTTATTGTCTTGAGATTATTTCGACAATCGATTAATATATTAAATAATATATTTATATATGAAAATTTGATTAGACTTCATTATGAAATCATCTTATCTTTCTTTTTGTTTTTTTTTATATAAAAAACAACAAAAGTAATATGTTTTGTTTTTGTCTACTTTTACATAGAATTATTATTAAAAAAACAAATGTTCAATAAATTGTTTTTGTGTACTCAAAAAGTGAGTACACTCTAGAATCGGTCAGTATGTCCATCCGGCCGTTTACACGATAACTTTTGAAAGGAGAGTCCGATTGCGATGAAATTTTCTACACAGCTTAGTCTCAACAATATCTCGGTCGAGTTCGAAGATGAGAAGGATTGGGCGAGCCGTTGCTGAGTTATTGAAAAAATAGTCATTTTTCCCTATGCCTTCCTATGCGAGAATCGACCTATCCCCGCTTTCGTAAAAAACTTTTCCTATTATAGTCAAATAAAACCCCAACTATTATACACCATTCGATAGAGAATTTCACGAGCTACAAAATGGTATATAAAACATAAAGAAATAAGAAGACTAACTCACCTATTGCAAGGGTAATTAAACGGGAATTGGTTCTGTTTGTGTTCACACTCTAATTGATCGACAATTAGAGCTCTGTCTTTCGATCATAGAGATGACAGTTCGAGGTTTTTTGGGTCGGAGAACTCCAATCTGAGCTCCGTTTGCCTCGAACTCCTATTGGTTGAGCAGTAACCAATAGAAATCAAGTTATCGGAAAAACGACTTTCCTAGGGTAAATTAAGGCGAAGAGTTCAAATATGAGCTCTATTCATCTCTGAATCCTAGTGGTTGAACAGTAGCCAATAGAAATCAAGCGTACTATAGAAAAGGTTTGCCAGGATAACTTTGATGTTCACACATTCTAGGATGACTCATCTATCCCATTCACTTTTTGAAGTACCCAGACTCTCGGATTTAAATCCGAGGTTTCTCCATTTATTATTCGTATTAATAGAAAATAAATCGATTATTTTTTTAATAACTCTATTATAAATAAGATAGTTCTCCACGAACGATAATATTTACAATGATAATAAAAAATCTCAATTATATTTAAATAGAATTGTGTGAAAGAGACAATAATTATATCAAAATTATATTTTATGAAATTCACAATTATCAATCAAAAACAAAACAAGTTAAGACAAAATAAAATATCTGACCAATAATTATTGATAAAATCTTTATATCGATTATACGAAAAACAACAAATATTTATTTCAATTAAATCGATATATTGAACTTTTCATTGTTAATGAAAGACACTACTTAAACTCACTATAATACATATATGGGGTTGTCTAGTCTGGCCGGGTGCCCCAACTTTTCTAATATTATGTAACTTCTATAATACATCTGAGAGTTATGATTTTTTTACCAGTTATAGTACTCGAATAATGCCGATGAATGGTCAAACCCAAAAGGTCTTTACCCTATATGGAATCAAAATATTCAAATGTCTTCAAAAAATATATTGCCATTTATGGACAGATACTTTGAAGACACTTGATTATCTTGATTTTAAATAGGGTAAAGACCTTGTGGGTTTGACCATTCATCAGCATTATTCGAGTACTATAACTGGTAAAAAAATCATAACTTTCTGACGTATTATAGAAGTTACATAATATTAGAAAAGTTGGGTCAATCGGCCAGACTGGACAACCCCATATATACTTATATTTTTCTAGTTCAAAATGAAGTTCAAAATAAAATGTAAGTATTATTTATATAAATCTTTCTTTTTCCATTTAGATCAATCGCAACAACAAAATCAAAAGTAAGTACTATATACTTAAATATTGTTCTTTCTGTTTTATTTAGTTCAATATGAAATTCAAAATAAAATGTAAATATTATTTACATTAATAACTATGTTTTTCTGTTTAAATCCATTACAACAAGAAATCAAAAGTAACTATTGTTTACTTATATATATATTTTTTTATTTAGGCTAATATGGAGTTCAAAATAATATGTAAGTATTATTTATATAAATCTTTTTTTTCATGGAGATCAAACACAGAGTGAATCAAAAGTAAGTATTATATACTTGTATATTGTTCTTTCTGCTTTATTTAGTTTAATATGAAGTTGAAAATAAAATGTAAGAATTATTTATATAAATCTTTTTTTGTTCTGTTGAGGTCCATTAGAACAAGCAAGTCCAAAGTAAGTATTTGTTCATATGTATATATATATTTTTCTTTATTTAGTGCAATATGAAGTTCACAATGATATGTAAGTATTATTTACATTAATAATTATCTTTTTCTGTTTAGATGGGTTTCAACAAGAAATCAAAAGTAAGTATTATGTACTTATACATATTCTTTTAATATTATTTAGTTTAACATGAGATTCAAAATAATATGTAAGTATTATTTTTAAAAAATCTTCTTTTTTATTTAGACCAACCGCAACAATGAAAGCAAAAGTAAGTATTATTTTCTTATATATGTTTCTTTTTTTTATTTAGGTTAGTATGAAGTTCAAAATAAAATGTAAGTATTATTTATATAAATAATTTTATTTTTTTATAAATAAATAAATAATTTTTACTCTTGGAGAATTTAACAATAAGTTCAATAATGTGTCGCTGCTGCGTGCGTAGAAAAAAAGAAATATGACTGACATATATATCTATATATGGGGGTGACAAATTTGACTGGTACCCCGTTTTGATACAGCCCTATTGTAAGGATAAAACCTACTATGGTCCGGGCCATATAAGAGATGATCCTACATAGCCCTAGATTGGCTCGAACAACACCATATTTTACCCTTACAATAGTAAAGAAAAGCTACCAGCTCACACGATGGGGGGGGGGGGGGCTAGTAGTTATTCTCTACTATTGTAAGGATAAAACATGGTGTTGTTCGGACCAATCTAGGATTATGTAGGATCATCTCTTATATGGTCCAGACAATAGCAGGTTTTATCCTTACAATAGGGCTGTATCAAAACGGGGTACCAGTCAAATTTGTCACCCCCATATATATATATGTATATATATCTAATGAATGGACATATACGACGTATATACATAACTAGCAGAAGTACCCGGCGTTGCCCGGGAAAGTTCAACCTTAATATATGCAAGCAAAACTCCTATTGCGCTCGAGAACATCTAAGAAAACCTAATTAGTGGAGAGTAGGCATGCATAAAATCCTATTTTTTGTCCCGGTCTTGGTTCTGGCTCTTGGACGTATTTTAAGTCCCGACCCCGGCTGCTTTCAGTCTCAGCGGATATGAAATAGTGACATTGAAAAATTGATTAGAGATGAAGGATTCTTCGTCCTTACACGTCTAGATCTAGCTTGATGGAACTTCTAAGTTCTATCGACTTTTTATCTTGGTCAAGCATTTATAAGAGCACATATTTGTCTCGATCATTCCCCGATCTCAACTGACCCCGGTCGCTTGGTCACGTTCCCGGTTCCGGAGCTACCTAGTTATGTTTCTAGTTGGGAGCCCATATGGACGATCGATTCTTCGATGGCGTTGCAAGAAAAATCCGCTTTGATCGAAATTAAACACAACGACACATCTAATTGATCTAGAATGTCGCGTTCACAATACCTATTGATCGGGAGAATTACGACGATATATTGTACTTTGTACTACGGGAATCACACTGAATTCCGATTGGTTGCAAAGAAAGACAGACAGAAATATTTTTGTGGGACAGACCCCTTAGCAACCTAAGGAGTCGATATATATGACGAACAAATTTTGCATCTCATAGACTATTTATTCGAAATCCCCGCCTCATACGACTTCCAGGAAACCAATTTCTCCAAAACTCGATTTGTGTGTGACATGAGTCAACCAGTAGAGCCACGGGTGCTCCAGTAGGGTATCGAGCTCAACAGACTTCCGATTCCTAATGTCCTTCCTCCGATCATCCAGTGATATTCATTTTCCAAAAACCTCGATTCCTATTGGTTTCGGACTAAGCAATAGGATTTCGAGGCGAATGGACTCCGGATGCGAACTCACCGCCTCTAAAAACCCCTGCCTGACTTTTTTCCCCGAAAACACAAGTTTGATTAGCTGGTTTCTTGGCAGTTGAATTGCTATTGGTTTTCTTCAACCAATCATATTTCAAAGCGATTGGACCCCAGATTCGAACTCAACGTCTTTAAAAACTCTACCTGACTTTTTCCCCCGAAAACGCAAGTTTGATTAGCTGGTTTCTTGGCAGCTGAATTCCTATTGGTTTCCGACCAACCAATTAGATTTCGAGGCAAATGGACCGCAGATTCGAGTTCAGCACCCTCGAAAACCCCTAGGTACATGCCTTGTGTGTGCTCACAACGTGCTACTCAGCTGTTCTTCGATACGACCGAATGCTGCAATCTGATTGGTCAGATACATAGGCGGGCCTTTTGCGGGTGGAGAACCCATGTTTTTTCGACAAAAAGTAGTCGTTGACCTTCTCCTGGGCCAAAGGGTATACCATGCAAAGTTTGGTCGCATTTGCCTGTACGGTGTAAATAAAGAACAGAAAAAACGGGAGAACCCCCTCACCCCCTGGGGAGGGGGCGACGACCCCGTCTTGACCTTCCCCTGGACGAAAGGGTATACCATGCAAATTTTGGTCGCATTTGCTCGTACGATGTAGAAATGCATGAAGAACAAACAAACACACAAACAAACTTTCTTCTTTATATATATAGATGAATACTCATAATGAATGAACAGATATGACGTACATAGATAATGAATGGGCATATCCGACGTACATACATATAATATAGATATGTATATCTTTTTCGTTCTCTGACTGATCATATGAAAGTTCCAGAAGAATAACTGAAAAAAGCTTGTCTATTATAATATAGATTTTGTCATATGATCAATAATATAAAATCGAATTAGTTATGGTCTAGAAACTTTACTAAGTAGATTATTGTTTGATGCAAGGTCAATTAATAATGGTATTCGATATTTTGTTATTTTGATAAAATCATTTGCAATACGAATTTTGATCATTATCACACTTTTTATTGAATGTAACTTATTTGACTACTAACTGATTTATTTTATTCAACTTCATGATAAATTCAAAAGAGAAAGACTTTTGCTAACAAATTATCATTCATCAAATGCATAATTTTCTTCAATTTAAATAGTGATGGTATCAACATGATATTGATACAAGACAACGAAATGGTGTTCAAGTATATGAACTATCTATATCCATGTTTAATAATAGAAGTCAACTACTAAATCACCTGTCTTCAGTTTTTCTCGTTTGACACGATTATGTTGAACATAAAGGGATAAATTACGAAACTCTTTATTATTCAGACCGAAGTGATAAGTACTATGGAATATCCAACAATAAAAATCAAAGAATTCTGATAAATATACGAATGTATTTTTCTAATGAAAGGTGTAGCAACTGAATTTATTTTTTCGTCGAGATAAAATACGTATCTCAGAATATATTGAATTTTGTGCATTCTGTCATATCTTTCTTATTTGTTTTCTTTTACAACTAGCTTTTTTTAATATATCCATCCAATCAATATCTTTTTGATCTACAATACTTAATAAAATGTGCTGAGCTTCTTGAGTAAATATCTTATTTTTTATTGTGGAATAAATAAATCTTAAAGTACGTCATATTCTCATAATTGAAATAGTTGTCACTATTTTCTGACAGTTGACTGCGATTGCTCATTTGAAAGATTATCATGATCATCCTCAACGCGATTTTCATTTTCATTATCGACAACACTCCATTGTATAATGCTTATAATATGTGGAATCTTTCGCAACTCATAATGGTTGCCGATTGTATTAAATAATCTTAAAAGAAGAACTTGTCCTTGTAAAATAAGGTCCTGTACTTCGGTTAGTGATATAAAGGCCGAATGATTCAACTGTTTAAAATCAAATGCAAGAATACTTTCGATAGCGTCCACAGAATCTGTATAGGCGAAACTTTCATAACCGTCTCGTCCACTAGTCCAATTAAACATTCCACCACGTAAACGAAGCACCAAATGAAGCACATATTCCTTTTGTATCTTATAGTCTGAAAGGATTCTGTCGTCCTCTAGTTGCTTTTTAGCAAATATTAGACGTTGTTGATCTGATGGAGTACCTTCTTTGTCTTGTATTAATTGTTTCACAGTATTTATATTCATGTTGGAAGACACTTCTAATGTAATTGTCTTTCCGGTAAGAGTTTTCACAAATATTGGAAACGAAGAAATGGATTGTGCATCATCAGTCTATGAAAAAGAGAATTATGTGATCACAGAGTAGAAACGAAGTTATAATTTACTTTTTCTGCAAGAATTTTCGCTATGATAATACGTTGATCTTCATATAAGTTAGATGATAAGACGGTATCATCTGCTTTGAGTACAATACCATCATTCCAATTTAGGTTTTTTACTTGAAAATCTCGATCTAATATAAATGATTTTAGTTGAATGTTTGATCGTGTGAAAAGTTTCTGTATTTGCATTCGAATCTTTTCTTCAGTATCTGTTGGAAGAACATGCAACACAATTTGTCGACGTGGTATAAGTTCATGATATTCTATGAAAATATTCAAATCACCGTATGTAACGAATTGATAACGGTCTGAATATTGGGATATCGATGTTGTCAATGTACTATAACTTGATGGTTTGATAATGTCTTCAGACATTGTTCCAAATTTAATCCACTTTTGTAAATATTTTGGAACATAATCCTTCTTATATTTCTTAAATACTATGCCGAGTATTTCATGATCCATATATTCATTAGTTAGCCGATTTCCATATGGATCGATAAATGTTATTGAACGTGATTTTAGATGCTTTCGTGTCTTTTTATTGTTCCATTTGATTTCAAGATATTTTGAAGTTTCAATTATTTGACGTTGCATTGCTTGAACATGAGCGATGAAATCTTGATTTACGTAACATTTTGATTCTCTTGATAAAGAAGCTGTCGATGCTGCCGCTGAATTACTCATCTATAAACTAATACGAACCTAAAACTAAAAGAAATGTTTATAAAGTAAACAAATTCAAATGATGACAGCTTTGTAGAAATTATAATTAGTAGGTTGTGTGGCTAAATAAACAGATATGAATGTGGATTTTCTCTTGCATAATAGTCACAGCCACTTACCTTTCATTCGTAAATGTTGGATTTCCTAAACAAAACAATTTTAAATGTATTTTGCATTCTAATTAATAATGGAAAGGAAATTATAAGGTTGGCATGTTGAGTGCGTAGTAAAACATTCCGATGAATATGAAGGAGATTTATTTTGACTTAAGGTTATGGAATATATTCACCTGTTTTCGAAAACAAACTGTCACAGTTTTAAAAATAGTTTCTTAATTATATTGAGCGTCTTTATAGATTTGATGATTTTATACAGATAGTATAAAAAACAATGCTTATAAAAGATGTATATGAAATTAAAATCGGTTCGAATCAACCATTACCTACAACATCTTAATATTGTTGACTAATAAAAAAAGATGTAGTAGAATTAGTATAGATCTAAAATAGAATGAATTCTCAGTGATCACAACGAAATTAAGGTCAATAAATGGGTGGCTAAAAATTCTCGTAAAAAAGGAAAATAAATTTGATAGAATCCATGCATTATTCTTCAGCTGTTTGTCTCGTTGATGTGTTTTGTATGACAGCAATACGTATTTACAATGACGCACACATCTACAGCATTATTGCGCAGAAAGAAACTAAATAAAATGAAATATGCTTCAACAGTAAATATTTTTTTAAAGATGATTCATACGTTGGAAAAAAGAAACAACACACGTGGCTTTTTCGTACAACTAAAAAAAGTAAGCTTTAGAATTGTTGATTTGGATGTGGGTGTGGATGAGTACGTGAGTTGAAGTATAAGTGGGTGTGTGGGTGGGGTGGGGTGGGTGTGGGTATGGGTGGGTGCGGGTGGATGTGGGTGTGGGTGTGGGTGTGGGTGTGGGTGTGGGTGTGGGTGTGGGTGTGAATATTTTCTTTAACAAGGACCCACACCCACACCCTTCGATTCGACCCTATCTCATGGAAAGACATGAATATTAATGACAAAACCCTTGATTTTTTTTTAAAAGATACGTCGTGAAAAGCTCTACAAAAACGATAATAACAAATCTCTAATAGAATGTTCTGATGATTTTTTTTTTCTATTCTCAAAATGAAACACCTATATTTTATGCTATTTCCCACCACATTAACGAGTGAGGCAGAATAAATGGGCACGCTTAGTATTTCAAATTTCAATCACTTAACGGTGTGGGTATGGGTGTGAGTGTGGGCGTGGATGTGGGTGTGGGTGCGATTGTATATGAAGAAAATCATACTAACACCCACACCTACACCCACACCAACCCACACCCACACCCCACACCCACATCCACACCCACACACCCATACCCATACCCACACCCACACTCACACCCACACCCTCCCACACCCACACCCACTTTCAACGCATCAAAAAGAGACTAGCATCAACAATGACGCATCCTATAACCAGTAACCTAACACTTGTTAAGAATTTCCTCAAAGTGGACGAACTTGTAAGTTAAGAATCAATCTGAAGCTTTGAATGCTTGTTTTATACTAAGCTTACTAGCCTTCACTGGATTCTAACATCAACCGTTAACAGCAACTCATTTAATTTACATAATGGTCAACAGAAAATCGTCATACTTGAAGTCAAAAACAAACACACGATTTCCCGATCCATTCAAACAATAATTCCAATAACTGAACTAAAATATACATTTGTCACAGCTACCCTTTCAACCACATGTGCTCTCTTTTATTACATATCTCCATAAGAACGGAACCTACCAAAAACAGTCGAATGGAACATCATCAATCTCTTTTGAACCATGCATTAACTAACAAAATGGGAAAGTACCAGAACACGTTGCTGTTGACTCAAGCTA
>CAJNOL010004516.1:0-15147 GCA_905250125.1 Rotaria sordida
TGAAGTTCAACCATTCAATCATTCAATTTATTGAATAGTTGAAGTTCAACTATTCAATTGTTCAATGTATTGAAGAGTTGAATTCAACTTCCAAGTTTGACATATATGGTTAAGTGATTTGTATACTCGTTTTCGGGTTCGGACAAGTCGAAAAAAAAGAAGGGTTTAACTTAAAAAGTTCGAATCTAGCCTTGAGAAATGAAATAAGTAAAATTCCACACGAACTAGTACTACGACGAATTAAGTAATAAAAAGTACTATGACACTGTAAGTAATAGGAAGTACAGTGCCACTGTGAATAATAAAAAGTATGATGAAAGTGTAAGTAGCGCAAACACAGCACTTACCTTTTACCTGCTTGATTTATAATATTTACTATCGAAAAATGAAATTATCAACATTGTTCGCCGCTTTTATACCTGCAGCTCTTGTGTTTCTCTTGCTCTTGTTTTCTCTCCTTCTCTCGCTCTATAATCATCAGTCTATCATCTCCTAATTTCTCTCTCTTTCTCTCTCTCGTTTATATTCTCTCTCTCGCTTATTTTCTCTCTCCCCTTATATTCTCTCTTCTCTCTCCTATTTCCTTTCTCTCACTCCGCTATCTTTGTCTTTTTTTTGCTCTCTATTTTTTCTCTGACTTTTCTCCACGGCATTTTTTGTCACTCCCTGATCTTGAACAGACCAATCAAAATACGAGGCTTCTTAGAATGAGCTTTCTGCCAACTGGAATACGATGCGATAAAGATCCCGAAAAATGCTCATACTCTTCTATGATAGAAAGCACGATATTCTACAATTTGAACTATAATATATAATTGAGATCAAATCTTCACTTTCGCTTTTTCGGATATTTTTATATAAAAGCAGCCAAAATTTGAATTCTAATTTAGAAATGGGATAAAACTTTTGCTTTGGTCTTTTTCGGCTAGCTTTGTGAAAATTTCACGTAAGTGAAGTTGTCCCGAGGTTCGAGTAAATCCTACCCCGATTCACCCACGAACTTGTTCCAAAACTCCTATTCTTTTTCCAAGTAGAATTCGATGATCTCTATTCAATGGTACAATTAGATTTTCGATAGCCCACACTATGCAGGAAAAAACTCCAAAATACTTGTTTTTTCCATACATTCCATAGAACCCTTTTCGTAGATCTTGCCCCGATTCGTTTAAAAACTAGTTCCGAACTTCCTATTCTTATTCCAAGTAGAACTCAATGCGCTCTATCCAATGGTTTAATTAGATTTTTGACAGCCCAAACTTTGTGGTCAAAAAGTCCAAAATACTGATTTTTCCCATACATTTCGTAGAACCGTTTTCGTAGATCCTGCTCCGATTCGCTTAGGAGCTTGTTCCAAACCTCCTATTCTTGTTCCAAGCAGAACTAGGGTGTGGGTGCGGATCGAACGAGATAAACAGTCATCCACGTTCACGCACATCCAGGCTACCGAGTAGATATTTTGGGCTTTTTAGCTATATAATTTGAATTATAAACAATCTATTTCATACCATTGGATAGAGCGCATCGAGTTGTACTTGGAAGAAGAATAGGAGGTTTAGAACAAGTTCCTGGGCGAATCGGGGCAGGATTTACTCGAATCTGGGACCAACTTCACTTTCGTGAAAACTTCCCAAAACTTGAATTAAGTTTTATAATTACGATAGACTTTTCGCTTGCGCTTTTTGGGCTCTTTTCGTATAAAAGCAGTCAAAATTTGAATTATAATGTATAACTCTGATCAAATTTTAACTTTGATTTTTTCGGCTATTTTTATATGAAAGTAGCCAAAATTTGAATTATTTTTTATAATTGGGATCAAATTTTCACTTTGGTACTTTTTGGTATTATTATATAACATTAGCCAAAATTGGAATCAGAACATATCATTGGCATCCAATTTTCGCTTTGGCTTTTGAGCTTATTTTATGTAAAATTCCCTAAAATGTGAATTATGATTTATAACTACGATCAAATTTTCGCTTTAGCTTTTTTGGCTGCTTTTGTATAAGATTAGCGCAAATTTTATTTTAATTTATAATTAGGATAGAATTTTCGCTTTAGATTTTGTGAGTATTTTTATATAAAACCAGCCAAAATTTGAATTACAGTTTATGATTGTGACAAAATTTTGGCTTAAGCTTTTTTAGCTATTTTTATACAAAGGTAGCTTAAATGTGAATTATAATTTATAATTGGGATAAAACTTTCGTTTTGCCTACTTTGCCTACTTTTATATAAAAGCAGTTAAAATTGGAATTATAAATTAGAATCCGGATAAAATTTCAGCGTTGGGTTTCTCGGCTAATTTGATGTAAAATGCCTCTAAGCTTCAGTTATGAATTATAATTATGAGAAAATTTTGGCCTTTGTTTTTTGTGGTATGTTGTCTGAAATGCGTCAAAATTTGAATTATAACTTATCATTTGGGTCACATTTTGGCTTTCGATTGTTTTTGGCTATTTGTTTTATAAAAGTAGTCCAACTCTTGAATCGTAATTCATAAATAACATAAATTTTTTGACTTTTACTTTTTCGGTCACTTTTAAATAAAATTAGCGAAAATTTGAATTAATTTATAATTGGGGTGAAATTTTAGTTTTGACCCTTTAGCCTCTTTCCGTATAAAATTAGACAAAGTTTGAATTATATTGTACAATTCGGATCAAGTTTTCGCCTTTGTTGTTTTGGTCACTATTATATAAAATTAGCCAAAATTGAAATTATAATTTATAACTGGGTTAAAGTTTTGGCTTTGAGTTGTTTGGCTACTTTTAAATAAAGCACCCAAAATTCGAATTATAATTTATAATTGAAATAAAGCTTTTCCTTCACCTTTTTGGGCTAGTTTTATGGAAAAATTCCCCAAACTTTGAATTATAATTTAAAATTGCGATCAAATTTTGTTTTTAGCCTTTTAAGATACTTTGGTATAAAAATAGCCAAAGTTTTAACTATGATGTATAACTGGGATCAAATTTTCGCTTTGTTTTTTTTTGGCTACTAATTATTGTATGAAATTAGCGAAATTTGAAATTGAAACCTATCAATGGGATCAAATTTGGCTTTCGCTTTTTCGGCTAGTTTTAAGTAAATTTTGGAAAAATCTCAAATAGAATTTATAATTGGAATCAAACATTGGCTTTGGCTTTTTGGAGTAGTTTTATGTAAAGCTGACTTACTCCTTTCGTTGGAGGTTCAGTTTCCAAAAAGTTTTTTAAAACAAATCTATTTATTCAAATATACTGTTGTTTTCTATATGAAACGATTGACATATCTGTTGTTTTCAAGTGGTTTGTTAGTAGACAATACGCCATAGAACTTTGACAATTAGCTCTTTTCAAAATGCTGCTCACAACTAGTCGGATTGAAAAATCGGATGTAGGATCATGTAAGATCAGATGAAATTGTAGAAAGAAATCATTGTCTCAGAAGTCTTTTGCTAAGTCGTACTATGAGATCCTCGAAAGATCTTCACATAAGATTTCCCATAGTCTTGTGTTGATATCTTACGAGACAGTAAGATCTTTTGAAAATCTTATAATATGACTAAGCGTAGCATTTCTGAGATTACAATTTTTTTGTGCGAATTCCATCCAATCTTAGAAGACTAAAGATACGATCTTGTAAGGTCTTTACCATCTAATTGCTTGATGTTGGCAATTCTACATAAAAACTTGAGAAAAATGCTTAGAGAACAAGAAAAAGTCGTCATAAGCATTCGGACGTCCAGTGGTGTCTCAGTCCTCCGTGCTTCTGGTCCGAAAATGTCCACTTTTTGCTGACTCTTCTCCACACGGTGGGCAGGAAGCACAAGTTGAGAGCAGAAAAAAAACTTTCGTTATCTTTGATAGCAATTTTTTTGATTAAAAGGTTTTTAATAACAGGTAAATATGCGTTTTGTAGCGTGCTTAATGCACTCTCATATGAGATACTGTTTAAGTTTTTTACGCATAATGTTGCTGGAGAAACTAGAGCTCAAGAAAAAAGCCTTCGCCACCTAGTTGTCCACTGTACTCCACTTTTCCCTTTTCCTGGACATCCGTAATGGATAGCTTTCAATTATATCTATTAGATCCATTATGTTGATTGTGCTCATGATGCAACCATACCTATTATGGCTATTATGTCAAAAAAGGATCCTGTTCGAATAACTACAAAATTAATCTATTTTCCTGAAAACTAACACAGAGCATGAAATATTCTTTCATCGAATAATATGCGAGAGTTGCCTCGTTTAGACTTATCTGATCTTCTAAAGCCTTTGAGCGATAAATATGTGATAAATTACCTTAGTCGGATGAGTCTGAGCTTAAAAAGCTCTGATATACTTGGAGCTTCCTCAAGTTAGACACACTTTTATGGTGAGTGATGTGATGGCTTCACATGTTTGGATTTTGTCGATCTTTTAATGACTTGGCATGATTGGATGTTCCAGATTTTGAAAAGGCTTCTACAGGAAATATTGGAATGATATAGTTTAACACTTTGAAGATGCAATGTTTTTCAATCGAAAACTTATTCTTCAATTAGTATATTTTATCTCGCTCAGAATACTTAAATTAAAACTTATGATGATTAAAATAACTGTTTTTCTCATCTTTTGAACCAAATCCTAATTAGCAAGTAGAACATTCGGTGTTCGACCTAACTTATCTTTCGTTTGTGCTACAGTAAGCATATCTAAATGTTCTTTTTACAGACACATGTATTTCATTATCGATATGAAGAATAAGCTGTGGTGATGCTAGTCTAGACTTCTCTTTAGAAGAAGATCTCCCAAGATTTATCTGTTTAGAGTCAGAGCAGAGAGACTTTGCCACTGGAACTATATAATTTATGTATGACAATTTACGCTGAGTTAACCGATGATAGGAAATAAATGAGTTTGGCATTGATGCATTGAAAAAATAAATAAAAAGCTGAAGTCAGTTTCTTTTACATGTGCGATCAAGGGTATAGCAGGACATTCTTTGGTTGAATCGATTAACTCTACCTAAGGAGAGCATCTGAGATATGATCTGTTCGACAGAAAGTAAAAAAGTAAAGATAAGCATGAAATGACAGAGATGGCAAATAGGACCAGTTATCATCTGTATCACCTTCTGGATTTAACAGTTTAATGTAAACCGAATATTTTTTTTCTCTACTAAAAAATGGATGGTACATACATGTGTATTACCGTTTTGAAAGGGTTCATTCATTTGCTAAATCCTGAAGTGGGTTTCGTCGTAGTAGAAGAAAGTGATGGCGATTGTCAGAATCATTTCATCATGATGAGAACTGCTTGAAATGATTTAGAATTATGAAACAGATGTGTGTGTGTCTCTCGGTTAGCTGCACGTGTTCACCTGTATCTGTGTTCATACTGGTGAATCAACTGAAACGCTCGGATATCTACTTCTGTTCCTTGTGTCTATTGGTCTTTCTGGGTATTACAGTGATATTGAACAATGATTGTATTCTTTAAATTAATTTGAATGCGACAGAGACCAAATGAGACGAAAATATATATACTCGGATGAGTTGAATTAGCTCGATAAACAAGCATTATATCATAAGAAAAAGCTTTATCGATTGTTTATGCCACTGGGATCAAATAACCAACGTGGCAAATGCTACATCAAGCTCATTATTGCAGTGGTTCATGAAAACTAAACATAGAACGATATTTAGTGTGTAGCAATTTTTTGTTCTACTAACAAAATGCACAGATCTTAACGATTTAGCGAAAAATTTTGATGATAATATGTTCAATGCTTGTCATACTGTTCCAGGCAGCAAATCTGCATAGAAAAATATGAAGTCTTAATACACTATTGGAATATACAAACGCGATTGCAAAGTGAATGATTAAGGCCCCTCAAAAAAGTCACTTTTCATCAGAATGGTTCAAATTAAGATAAATGTTTAGGAAAATAGCCCATGATCAGATCTTTCTTAAACGATAAAAAGTTTTACTCGGCACTCCTTTTTTTCCAAAAATACTTCAAAATTTCTGACATTCCCTATTTGAGAAACAAACTGTTTTCAGAAAAAACAAAAAATCGTTTTCGTTTTTTCTCCGTTTATAGTTTCTAAGTCGCGCAAATCAAATTTCTCTCTCAATACTCATTTAATGTATTTAATTCTTTTTGGTTTGAAAGATCTTGTCAAGACGCAGAGCAATACAGAGCCTTTTTTTGATCAAACTTTCCTTTCACTATATATGAGTGAATTGCAACTTTTTGGTACGATTGATGGTTCAGCTGTATTTCGCTAATAACTTCTGTGCGTCTCAACCGATTTAAACAGTTTTTCTATATGTTATACCCCTTTAGACCTTCCACTGCCATACAAAATGTTAGCTCTCTAGCTTTTACTGTCACTGAGTTATAAGAAATTTATTAGAAAAAAATGTCAGCCTTGTCATGATGGGTGCTAAGAAAATGAAATTTTTGGCTATAAAAACGCAAGAGGAAAAGGAGATATGTAGTCTATTTTGTAGAGCGTCCAACGCTCTAGCCAAATATATAACTGATTTTAATCTTATTTTTCGTTTCTTCTTTCGTCCGCCATTAATATTGTTTGACAGATACTTGTACATTGTTATGTAGAGTGACGAAAACATGATTCTAGCTCAGCTTGTGATAGAGCTGGTAGAGCGCAGACTATATCAAAAGAAAGAGAACTCTTCAATTACCAAACTGATAAGAAAAAGTTCTCTCTTATCAGATTTATTTGAGGAAAAAAGTAGCAAGACTTTCTGAAAAAAAGGGTCTGTATAGTCACTTTGTAGAGTGATCATTTGAAAATTGTGATCTTTACAACTCCTCAATGGCTCGTTTGTTTTCGCTCAAATTTTTACTGTAGATATATTTCTCAGGCTTATATAACTGGTAAAAAATTCAGTTTCCTATCTCTTACCGTTCTCAAGATATTTACATTACATAGTGAACTCTAAAATGACATTTTTCATGAAAATAACGTTTTTTATAGTACATTTACGTTGTAGTAAGTCGTATCTCAGCTAATATGCAGCAAAGTGTTGGGAAACATTTGTTGTATACTACAGGCATATAGCTTAATAAAATGCCCTACTAAAAAGTTGTTTAGGTTCACTTTCATGTTTTCTTGTCAATAGGGGTGACCCTTTATTTTTACTTTCCTTTATAATAAAGGATCAAGATAAATGAATCCTTTACTCTTAAAAAATAAAGATAAATGGATCCTTTATTTTTAAAAAATAAAAGGAAAATAAAGGAATAAATGATACTTTTTACGACGACAGATAATGTAATTGGAAGAGCACTAGAATCATGAAATAAATCTGTAGACCCAAGTGAGCAAAAGATGGGATAAATGACTAGTCTTTTTTCTAGTCATGTCAACCCGTCATGCCCGGTCTTTGTCTCAAATTCGACTAGGACATGACTAGTCCGGGAGTTTTGGGCGTTATGGGGCCCCGTCTAAATCACATGATTGACGGGCGACATTATACGTGTTTAGTCTAGTCTTTTTTTTGAGAAAGATTCGTTCAGGACTAGGCTGAAGTCGGTTGATGCAGAACGTTATTATCTAATGTGCAGACTAGTCCTAGACGAGGACTTTTTGAGACAAAGACTAGTCAGGACGGACGACAGCGACGCCCGTCCAAAATGAGTTTAAAACTGAAAAAGTAAGGACGTCAGGGACGGTACATAGGACAAGTTGCAGTCTTGTGTGTAGTGGACGAGTCTGGACTAGTCTAAATGGAAATATGTAAGGATGAAGATTAGATTCGAACATGCGTACAATGTATTACTTACCCATCGCTTAGACCGTTGAGCCATATGATCAAGAAATTAGCTTCTACATGGTTATAATTATTCTAAGATGCTATTTAATACAATCTAAAGTTTTTAATGTTCACATTTAAATAAAAATTATTTTTTACTGAATACGACATTATTTGGACAACATTAAAAAAATTAATTTTAAATGTAAAAATAAAAAAGATATTTATATTCAAAAGAAACTATTTTTCCATACGATGGTTTAGTTTTGAATTAAAATGATCCTATCTCAACTAACAATTAAATTAACTTTGCTTAATTTAAATATATCCAGGTCAAAGAATCCCGTGACCCGGAGTCCGATCCGGATTTTGTCGGATTTTGTCGAAATCCGATGGCTCCGCTTCGTCCTGGGTATTCTTAAATTTAAAATTATTAGAATATTCATATTTAAAATAAAGTAACATAAAATTATGTTATAAACAAATTAAAATTATTCTTCAGTTTTTTTTAAATATAGTACATCTAATAATTTAAAAAAATATAAATTAACATTTCTCGCTACGAGTAAATATTGTTCATTGTACGTACTCCTACTTTTTTTTGTTGGTTCCGATATACTCTTACATTTTCAACATATTAAAATACAAAATATAATAAGATACATGAAGACAGGAATGTACAAAGTATATTATCTACCTCTAACCTCATTGTTAATCATAACAAACTCTCTGATCGTTGTTCTACCTTAAAAAATATTCATAGTATCTTGACGATCGATATAGTTTTAATATGAAAAATGTATGTTATTAATTACCGTAATCATAATAAAACGGATCAATCTTGATCCTCAATTCAGAAAGATTTGAGTACAAGACAGACAATAAAACGATTGTTATTCTACTACCTAGTTCATGGTCTCGATGTATTGAATATTTTTCATTGATTATTTTTAACAAATCATATAGATATTGAAAAGTTTTCTACTTGCATTCTACCTCTTGTACTGTTCATTATTGATCAGTTTAAACGAATTGACAAGATATATTTAGTTCAAAGAAAGTGAATTGTTTAGAGTTTTCAGACTAGTCTGACTAGAACAGGTGACATACTCTTTGAAAATGGACTAGTCATGACGAGTGCAGACAACGCTTCGGACTAGTCTTGACTCTATGAAAGACGTTTCAGACTAGTCAAAGTCGTGTGACATCGACTGGTTTCTGATTGTCTAGTGGATGGATGGGAGTCAATTTCGTATTTTAGACTATATAAATTGACGTCAGTCTATATCTCAATGTCCTAGTCTGCCGTCAGAATGCCCGTCCTATTTTGAATACTGTCGAGTTGGGTGTTCGAATCTATCTTTCATCTTCTTTTTTTAGTCTTCGGACTAGACTGGACGGGTTCAAAAGACAAAATGGACTAGTCCAGACGTGTTTGAAGGACATTTCTCTAATAAGTGACTAGTCATGACGGATGTGCAAGACGTTTCAGACTAGACTTGACGGGCGTTGCGGACATTTTGAACTAGTCATAGACGCCGCCTTTCGTCATTTTATGCTCACTTGGGGAGAGATTATTACGATTTAAAAATGTAAAGTTGATTTAAAATACATTTCCCAAGATGAAATTCAAAAATAACAGAAATGAAAGCTTTATTTCTGATCTTTTAGGGGTATTAAGAAAGAGGAAAAGCTTCTTGTAACATTCTAATGTGATCTAAAGCTTTTTATGTGTTCAGACATCTTTGTGAAGCTTTATTTCAGAATCATAGAATGTCTCCATAGGATCGATTATCACTCAATCTTCATATTTCTAAATAGAATTCCTTCATAGTTTTGATTTTCACTTCTAATTATCCACAACCTTACCCAATATACCCTTGACCTCAGAAAGAATTATAAGCAATAGCATAAGTTTTGTATGTTTCGTGGCATGTCTGCTTGCTTGTGTGAACTGACAAGTACGTATATATTTGGGAGATTTCCAAGAAGCTGTTTAAATTAAGCCCCCTCTATCCCGGAAATTTAGTCAACCACATAGTTTCACCATCTAATTCTTGTCGCATTAAGGTGGTTGAGGATAAGAATCTAACTTTTGGAACTCGGAAGTTAGATTTCGCTGTAAATATTGGCGCTATGAACGTGAGAAGGATGCATGGTGTCATGACTCTTTCTATGTGTTTGGAAAGGAGCGTGAGTATGTAGCAGGTGGAAGAAAACGTGATCGTGCACCTGAAGACGTTCACTGAAAGAAACAAATATGAACCAGTTTTTAACAATCATTCACACACTCATCATAAACTTCAATTGTAGCGATTCCGTTTCAAAGAAAAAATTTGATGGTGCACTTGCAGTAGCAGTACAAAACGCAAGTCAGATCATCACGGTGACATGAATCAAAGGGCAGAAGTAACTTAGCTAAAGTAACACGATTTCGATAGTGCTTTTCGTGAAATGAAACATCTTTCGAATAAAAAAAGTACAGATGAATATGAGAAAATAAAATTAGTGCTTTGCAAATCAGTATTGTTCAATAATTTTGATAAGGACATATAAACTTTAGATATCTTTTATAAGAGGAAAATGGTCTATGCTCACAATTGTTGTCACGCTAGTAGAAAGCGATCTATTTAACCATCTCAACAGATCCTCACAAATGGCAACTTCAAAATGAGCAAGAAACTATTCAAATATATTATTAATAACTCTTTTCTTGACTTTTGCCCTCTGGTCTCTAGTGCAAAGTGTGATCATCTGTTATTTTTTCGAAATCACCTACTCGATAACTTCATTAGAATAAATTTGAACTGCTTGATGCAGTATTTGCTAAAAACAACTATACGTGACTGTCTTGAAATCTGTGTGAAAATCCAAATTTTATCTGTATTTTTTTTTCTCATTTTAAATAAAAAATTAAGTGTCAGCGTAGCAAGAATAAAACCGAGACTCACTCATAATCATTAATCAATGTTCCAAAAAAAGTATATGATTTCTTATTTTACCCAGTCAGACAAGATTTTGGGAAAACGCGTTTAAACACCACAAAATCAGCATTTTTTAGCGTTTTACGGCGTGTTTTTCAAAGTGGGCGTGAAAACGCGGATAACTTTGTTTTTCAAAGCGCGAAAACGGACAAATATTCTCTCTCTATTATATCTGACCTCATAAACGCTTGAAGTGGTCATATTAATAGCGTGTAAACGCCCATTTCTTCCGATGTACGCTTTAACGATTCAAAATATCAAGTGCTAGACGTTTTTTTGGAGAAATTCTGCTGGCGTCTACAGAGCTCTAAATAGTTGACGTCAACGCGTCCATAAATTGAACAGTTCTAGCGTTTAAATGTATGTTAAATCATTCCGCTTTTTTTTTCTTTAATTATGGCGTTTTAACGCTGAAATTAGAGGTTTTTAAGCGTTTTCAACACAAGAATTCTTAGATCAATTCTTTCTCAAAATTTTATTGTATTTACACGGCCACAAAACCATACCACGAGTTTTTAAGCGCATGTATACGTAACAAATTAATAGATTCTTTGCGTTTAAACGAGTGTGGAGAAAAACGCTCTGTTGACAATAAAATTTTATAACTTTCATCGTTATAACACACATTTTTTATCAATCCTCTATTTTTAATCACTTAAACGGCTTAAATGCTAAATCTTTCGACAGTTTCACGCTGTGTTTATAACTACATGTTAAAACTATTCAAAGCTCAATGTTTTATGCGTGTTCTATAAATATTTTTTCTCACATAACTAGAATGCAGACTGATATTTCATATAAAAACCTTGGAGGCTGATTTTGTTTAAAGAGCGAAAACGAAAGAGATGTAATAAGAAATAAATGTTTTGGAAAAGAAAGAATAGTAGGAAGAAAACGTTGTTGGCATTTCTAAAAATGCAGAAAATATGTATCTCAGCAAAAACATATACAAAGTGATGTTTATTTAAGTACTCTCTACTGTGTTTGGAAATTGAAAAAACATGAAAAATATCTTGTTTACTATAAGCAAGTTTTACAATAATATCGTCGATAAGAATTATTACCATATTGGGTGGATCTGATAGTTGTTCGCAGAATATAAACGGTTTGACTACAGTCTTTTTTGAATGTGAAGGAATCTCATTGATCGATGGATACTGGGTGGAGTGTGGCTGTGGATGTGTGAGTTGTGGTTGTAGATGTGTAGCATTGTACTGCCCTACACCCACATCCTTATATATTGTATACAGCAAATGAACATATTAGTAATAACTAGCGAGAGCCCGTGCATATTGCACGGCTGGTTTCTCCTTTAACGTATGACTTCAGACGTTTAAGTTTTCATCCGATAACAGACATACAGATATACGATATTACGTATACAGATCAAAGCCCTCTCGCCTCATACTCTTATACCCCTGGGCAAAAGTCTTTCCCCACACCTCTTTTTTCAGCAAGGCTTTCTCTGCTATTATAAGGACAAAACATGGTGTCGTGCGGGCCATATAAAAGAGAACCCGAATAACCCCTAATCGGTCCGAATAACACGATGTTTTGTCCTTATAATAGTAGAGAAAATCTTGCCGAAAAAAGAGATGTGGGGAAAGACTTTTGCCCAGGGGTGTATATCGTCCATATTTTTATAGTCTATGTAGCCTTATTTCCTTATAGCCTTATTTCTTTATAGCCTTATATCCCTTGTACCTCTTGTAGCCATGTCGCTTTATTCTCTTACACCCTTCAGGACCTATGAGTACTCTATAGGACGGTCCTTGAGGATCCATGGATGTCCTCATATAATATCCTTTGAGGACCTATGGATACCCCTATATAATAGTTCTTACGGGCCTATGAGTATCTCCATAAGATACCCCTTGAAGAACTATGGGTACCCTCATATAATAGCCTATGGGGACCTCTCGGTACCTCCATAAGATAGCCTATGAGTGTCTATGAGTACCTCCATATAATAGCCCTTGAGGACCTATGAGTACCTCCGTAGGATAGCCACGAGGACCCATGAGTACCTCCATATAATAGCCCATGAAGACCTATTGGTAGCTCTACATAATAGCCCATGAAGTATGGATACCTCTACATAATAGCGTGTGAGGACCTATGGATACCTCCACATTATAGCCCATGAGGACGTATAAGTACTTGTATATAATAGCCCTAGAGGACCTATGAGTACTTCTATATAATAGCCCTTGAGAACCTATGGATACCTCTACATAACGGCCATTGAGGATCTATGAGTACCTCCATAGGATAGCCTGTGAGGACCTATGGGCACCTCCATATAACAGCCCATGAGGGCCTGTGGGTATCTCCATATAATAGCCCATGAGGACTTATGGGTAACTCCATATAGCAACCCATGAGGACTTATGAGTACTTCTATATAATAGCTCTTGAGGACCTATGGATACCTTTACATAACAGCCCTTGAGGACCTATAGGTACCACCATACAATAGCCCTTGAAGACCTATGAGTATCTCTATAGAAGAACCATGAGAACCTAAGGGTGCCTCCATAGCATAGCCTATGAGGACCTATAGATATCTCCACATAACGGCCCTTGAAGACCTATGCGTATCTCCACATAATAGCCCTTGGCGCCTTCCCTTATAGCCTTATATGACCTGTGATCTTTAACCTTTGACTCGGTGCAGAAAACACACAGACATACACATTGAACATTATATATATAGGTAGACAATATGGTAATATCACAGAGAACAATAAGAATGTTTTTTATCGAAGTGATGTAGCATGATATATGTTTACCAATATCAGCGTCTAGTAAAGACATAATCACAAATCTAGGTAAAGAATATTCCCTCATTATGTCTTACAATGTACAAAGAATATAAATAATGCACATTGTTAAACTAAGTTCAGCCTCAGCGTTTTGCACTCATTATTATCACGATAGGCTATCCGAATGGACCAACACATTAACAATCACTGTATCGGATATACTCAAATTTCATCAGTACTTCCTTAATTATAAACATAAAATGTTTCAATGAAAGTGAAAACGTATAACATGTTTTGTAGAAGCTGTTCTGAACATCCCCAAAACGGACTCACTATCTCTCAAATAAACACAAACTGGCGACATCACTCCAAATTATATTAATCTATTCAGTGCTTCCTATACAATTTTCTTTACTAGTTTCAATCACAAACAAAACACATTCAGCTCGTAGCCTAATACATATAACAGACTCTCTTTCACAGAACCGTTTCCATTTTCAGATATACGAAACAAAACTGTTAACCATATCACTTCACTATTACTACGCATAAAAATCGCTACCATCACAATGATAAATACTAAGAAATTACAGATATCCCGTTACCGTATATTTGGATCGTGGCACTTAGTTGTACACCGTCATACAGTGTATCGCTAACATCAACTGATTAGCTGTACTTCATTTGCTGTTGACTTTCCTATTTTCCAAATGGTAATATTTCTTTTTCATCCTTAAATTCAAGACCTGTACCATATCAAATGTATTTCACAGTGTATTTTACAAACTGATATAATATTTATTTATTTATCTTTAGATCGATTTCAAGATCAAGTACAACGTGAAAGGTATCTAACCATGCATTTTAGAAACTAATATAATAAGTTTTCAATTATATTCAGATCGAATTTAAGATCGAATACAATGTTGAAGGTATGTAATAATCTATTTTAGAAACTAATCTTATATTTATCTATTTATATTTAGATCGAATTTTAAGATCAATTACATTGTTGAAGGCATATAACCATGTATTTTAGAAACTAATATAATGCTTATTTATTTATCTTTAGATCGAATTTGAGATCGAGTGCAATGTTCAAGGTATGTAATAATCTATTTTAGCAACGAATATTTTATTTATTTATTTCTATTTAGATCGATTTTTGAGATCAAGTGTACTGTTGAAGGTATGTAATAATATATTTTCGAAAGTAATATTATATTTATTTATTAATGTTTAGATCGAATTCGAGATGAAGTACAATGTTGAAGGTATGTAATAATATATTTTCGAAAGTAATATTATATTTATTTATTTATATTTATATCGGATTCGAGATGAAGTACAATGATAAAGGTATGTAACCATGTATTTTAGAAATTAATACAATATTTTTTTATTTATATTTAGATCGAATTTTAAGATCAAGACAATGTTGTGGGTATGTAATAATCTATTTTAGTAACTAATATATTGTTTATTCATTTATCTTTAGATCGAATTCGAGATGAAGTACAATGTTGAAAGTATGTAACCATGTATTTTCGAAAGTAATATTATATTTTTTCATTTACATTTAGATTGTATTGGGGATCAAATATAATGATAAAGGTATTTAATAATCTGTTTTAGAAACTAATATAAT
>CAJNOL010004517.1:0-15146 GCA_905250125.1 Rotaria sordida
GTGTATATGTCCATGTATTTTTCTCGATATTTGTACGAAGTTTAGAAATCTAACTCATTTGCAGTTCGATTCAAAAAAAACAAATCTATATATACACTAGAATCACTTGGTACTTTTCCATCTACATGTTATTCATCAAGTATTGTTCATTTAAATATTGCAATGGAGGCTTTTGATGATTGTCTTTGGTTGCTCGATGGTCATTTTAGTCAATTACATACATTAATTGTTCATGTCGAACACATTCATAATACGTCAAAGATTATCAAAAATACGGGAATATATTTTAAATCACAGTGAAAGATTTCTTTTATTTTGATTCTTGATAAAACAATCGAAGCAATTAAATATCAAGAAATAAACTTAATTCTAAAATGCTATGATTTAATATACTCGATAAAATTTTCATTTGATCATTGATGAATAAAAGAAAAAGATCGAAATAGAATGAAAATAATTGTTTAGTTGTTAGATCTAATTTTGAATAAATAATATAAATAATACTTATTATTTGTATTAATTTTTATAGAAAATTGTATCTAATTTCAAATGTTTCTCGTGAACTTCATTTTCTACAACATTGAAATATGATAATCAAATTATCCCATTTCTACATCAAATGTCTCAATTAGAGAAATTAATATTATCTCTTTATGTTCATAGTCGAACTTCATTTATTGATGGTAATCAACTAGATAATGATATCATTAGTAAAATACCATATTTACATTCATTTATTTTTGATATTGTCACTAAAGATGACATAATCGACGAAGAATATTTACCAACATCTGATAATGTTCGACGTGCGCTCATTCGAAAAGCATATAATGTTGGTTGCTATATTGACTATCTTTCTACTGAAAGCGGTCGATGCCATATTTACTCACTTCCTTTTACTATGGAGCGTATACAAGAAATTACTAAAAAATTTCTTCCTGACGGTGTATTCATAAATGTTCGTAAGTTATGTGTGAATGATTCGGTGCGTTCAATTGAATATGATTTCTTCGTTCTAATCTCACAAGCATTTCCATTACTTGAAGATTTAACCGTATAAAGTACGGTGAAACAAAAGAAACGAGCAAATAAACTAGATAAACATGCACACACATTTTCAATTATTGAATATTCTCATCTTACGACACTCGGTTTAATTATGTCTCATGGCGACTATGCGAAACAGTTTCTTCTCAATACAAACACTCGTTTACCTCGTCTTAGCACACTAAGTATTGACTATGGAAATCTGGTAAATGTAAGAGAAAGTTTTACAACCACTACAGCTCATGCCAACTGTGCTTTGGAGAAATGGTCCTCCTCAAGGATTTTTCATCAATAGAACTTTTTTCGAGTTCGACATTTTTTCCGATTCTATTGACATTTGATAGATAAAAATGAAATATTCAACGAAAACAGCGATTTCTCTAAGTTTAAAAAATCATATGTCTGCCTGCTCTGTGGGTGTGAGTGTACGTCTAGGTGTGGATGTAGACTGCTCAATTATGAGGTGTACGCGTGCGTGTGACTGACAATGCTCTCTTCACCTATACCCGCCCACATCCACACCCCACACCGGCACGCACACCCCACGCTCACTCACAACCGCACCCATCCACACTCGTTCTTCACAAGGAAATGTTAACATGTTTATGCAATGTAATTCGCTGAAATCATTGAATAACAGATTGTTTCGGAAAGTTTCATCTTCATCGGTTCCATCTAAACAATCTTTAATTATCCAACTATTTCAAAAAAAATTCAAATGGTATACATTGACCTCCATTATGACATCGATATTCGTCTTCTTTACATTAAGTCTTTTCAAGTTGATCATATATGCATGAGATATGACCAAGAGTGTAATTCGTATTTTTAATAGAAGTCGTAAACAGAATATACTTTTGAGAATTTCTTGTCGAGTTGCAAAGTATTTTACAGTACTATTTTAACCCGTTTATGAGGAAAAAACCAATATAAACAATTGAAAAGCGAGAGACTAGCATGCTGCTTGATTTGTTTTCTCTGTCTTCTGTAGATCTTTTTCTTGCTTATGCCTAGCATCATAACCACCATTGAAGCAAATTAAGGCTGAGCCTGAGAATTTAGTGGTTAAATGTCGAAAATCGAACTTCTTTCAAATTTCAGATTTTGCCCTCATCCGCAGTCAGACATTGTGTGCATGCATGTCATAATTTTATTCAGTCTCCAGAACTTCAAAAAAACTGTTTCGTCTAGGATTTACAAGAGCTTTTGGTTTTTAATATTTTGCTTTTCAACATTCTATAATTTTACCAGTCTCGGTAGTAAACGATTATCGCTCTATGAATGAAGACTTTAAGCCTCAGTAGTAGCCAATATGACACTACAGAATGCATGAGAGATGATGAAATCCTGTTTTTGCTGTTATTTATATCCATCCAAGATATATTGAAGACTAATATGTCACTATATCAAGATAAGATAAATAGCAGCAATAGTGTCCTTGTGATGACTGCTCTTTTACTTCAGCTTTCTCATCCTATCAATGATAGCAACTATCTCCTGATTAAAGACCAAGAGCTTTGTTTTAATCCATATGTATACTTTGTATGTAAGCTCTTCTCTTTTTCAAAACAACATTATATCTCAAAACTAAAAGGCAGAAGTAATTTTGTCATATACGGTCTGATCATATTCAAAAAAATTTCTTACATTCTCCTCTTCATTGAATTAATAATCGCTTGTATCGCTGTTAGCACATGCTTTATCGTTGGAGAAGCAACAGTAATAACTGTATCAACAAGACCTGAACCTCTTCCGACACTATTACAGGTGCTTAACAATGAATTTCGCCGTCAGTATGTGAAAGCTCGTGATAGGTTTTGGCACTTAATAACTGAAAATGGCACAGTCATTATAAAAAAAAACGGAAATTCTCTTACTTTTATTCATAGAGGAATCCGTTATTCGGTGGTCAAAGTAAGTCCACCGATTGTTGATGAATTGAAGAGTATTGCACATATTCCACTCACTGTCTTTTTTCTTCTTACAGACAATTCACCTACTTTGCCCGATGATACACTCGAACGATACTGGAAACGGTTGAATAATCTTCAGCTGCCAGATTCAATCGAGTCAGTGCGTCAGCCAGCTCTCCGAATTATACATGAATCGAGCACACTCCTTCGACAATAAATCGACAATGGAGTATCAGTTAACTAAAGTCATCTAATAGCCTATAGTCGGCATATCTCGAATTATTTGTTTGCGCTATTAGAAGCCGTTGCCATAACTCATTTGAATATGACTCATCATATCATTCAAAATTGGCTGAATGAGCATAATATCAATCGACACGATCCGCCAATAAAAGTACTTATTATCGGTTCTCGAGTAGCTCATCAAAATAATCATGAAACTACTTATTTTGAACACCTTCTCGGAGACGAGCGACGACGAAATATTATCTACATTGAAGAACTATTTGATGAGGAAGAGAAAGCCTTTTCAATTTTTTCTACCTGGTTCTTACAAGAACAACTGAATGGTACTCTTTTCAATAATACTGATCGGATGCATAGTGACTTGCTAATGACCGATACTGTGCGGCAATACATAATCAAAGAACTAATTCATAGTTAGAGACTACATTTTAAAAGAGAACCTCCACGAAAAAACACCGATCAAAGTGGTCAGATGTTAATTTTTCCCAATTTGACCTCTCCATTCTATGAAGTTCTTTGCTTCAATCAAAAGTGTAAAATATTTTGGTTTGAAACCTCCAAATAGAAAAGTGTTACTGGGAGACTGTTAATCATATTTTAGTGAAGATAATAACGAAGTCGAGTTACTATATAATTTTTATAATTGTAGCTATTTAATTTTCAATCCAGCAATATTACTAGCCACAATCAGTCAAATAAATCTATCCACTATCGATTCAAGTGTAGACAGTGATCTTATCAGTATTTCATGATGTAGTTCCGTATGAAGAGCTGTTTTACTGAGCTTCTCTTTGATATGATCTAGTTTTTTGTCTATAATTTGAATATTCTTCTTCGTACCTAAAGAATGGGGGCGTCTAAGAGCCATTTTTGGGTCATTGCCAGCTTTCCTTCGTTCATGATTTACCTGGTGCAGAATTTCAAGAGGAATCGTTTGGTAACAAAATAAAGCCATTTCTGAGAGATTTAGACCTAGTTTAGATCAAAATATTGATATTGACTTTTATACTGTATATGGATGATTCATACGATTGTGCATTGTAATCGGTATAATGCATTTGAGAAGAGATACTAGCTGGTGACTCGAGTACTTTTTTTTGCTGTACGACCATAACTTTCGATAGCCCTCAATTTTGTCTCATAGTTTTGGCTCTCGACAGTTTTTGAGTTAATTGGTACCTCCACCAATTTTTCAGAGCCGAACCATGAGGCAGTCGTTTGGGGAAAATGTACAAAACATCTTTTCATGAAAATCATATTTTTCTAAGAAATGAATGGGAAGTAAGTTTTATTCATTGAACCGAAAAAAATGTAACCTATAAAAATTTTCAATTTTATTGATTTAGATTAAGATCAATTGAACTTTCTAGAAAATTAAATGTTGGATCTTCTAAGAGAACATTTAGGAACATGCGTTATTTTTCAGCTTGGATATTTGCCAAAGAAAAATTTTGCCAAACTTTTGACAAATCCAGTAAAATATCACATTTAAAAGAAAGATTTGAAAGTCATATTGATTTCTAAAAGTCCATTATCTCAAGCGTAGACCTGTTTTTCGACGTACTGAAGTAAGGCTAGTAGGCCAGCTAATGTTTCTTCACCACTTGGAATGATTTGGTCTTCGGGAAGCAAAAATCCATATTTACCTATTGAATAAGGTTTCCGATAACAGTTTGTTAAACTTGAACAATTACACTTACCAGTATCACGAAGTTCGACACCATAGCTAAATATCACATTGGCTGTGCCATAGATCCAATCGACCGTACTACCAGATGCAACATAGATAGTTTGAGCAATATTGCCATGCTGATACTGGGTACCTTTAATATTAAACAAAAATGATTTCGAAACAAGGAGTATTTCGCAGTAGACGAACCATGTACAGCAGCGAGTGCGTTAATAGCTTGGATAGATCCATCATCTTGTATTTTGAATTGTGACGGTTTCATGGTTGTATACGCTAGGGAGAAATGTTGAAAGAGAAGATCGAACTTAACATTCGAAGCTTACCCCATGGTGACATCCACAATTGTGAGTACGAATGAAAATTGATATAGTGCACAATCGTATCCTGGTGATCAGCGATGAATTTAGCTACTTGAGCTGTTTCAATTTCGGAAAATGCTTTTTCACCACAGAAAGTGTCTGAACACGGATCATGCGAAGCGCCGCCTAGAATTAATCATGTGAAGACGAAGATATCACAATGAGCAAAACGACAAACTCACTTTCACACCAATGATAATCCCAATTACGATTCGGATCAGCACCATAACAGAGTGGAACCGATGTTTTGCTGCGAGTCTTGCGCCATAATCGATCTTGAAAAAAAAGACAAATTTTGATAGGAATATGCTTCTTTGATGTTAACTATCACCTTTTGTCCATGTATATGCATAGCCATCAACATTAAATACAGGCAAAATATAATAATCAAATTGATCAACTAAATGCGTAATGGTTGGATCTTGGCCATACTTTGATAGAAGAGCATAGGCAATATAGATGACCGTTGCTGGGCTGATCCATTCTCGAGCGTGAATTCCTACATACGTATGCAGTCGAAAATAAACGTGATTAAAAAAAATAAAGAACAAAAAACCTCCGTCCCACCAAACAGCCTTTTTCGTGGTGGCTTTGGTGCCATCATGCCTGGTTGCCATCTTCTTTGATGAGATTTTGAAGCCTTTCATATCTCTATTTTCGTATGATTTCCCCACAGTAAACGATGTGACCATGTCCGGATACGTTGCAACGATTTGATCAATCCATGCATGAATGTCTTCAATAGTGTATACTTATCGTAGGCAAAATCATTTGTGTTCGGTGATGATTGAGGTAAATTTTGTAGAATTCTTTGCCTTTCAATTATTGCACCAATATCAGTCATATGAACCGTATATTCGATTTTCACACCATCTGATGTCAAGAAGTCAGCAAAATCTTCGATTGCTTGAGGTGGTACACGAACATCGATCTATTTGAGGGAAAAAAAAGGTCGTCAACTATAATGAAGGAAAACATGTTTGAATAAGAACTTACTGGTTTATTAATACGAAAGCGTTCTGACCAAAAGTTGATATCGTGCAGGTGGACTATGCGACTGAAAGCGAGTATTTTAGCAACTTGTTCGTTGTTAGTGACATGTAAACGCCACAGCTGATGATTTGCATACGATTTGGTATAGTTTGCATTTGCACCAATTGTTATGGATAGAATAAGAATGATGAAAGGAACAGGCAACACTTTTATTCTCATAGATGAAAACTGACTCATACAAAATAAGAAAAATGGTACAAAATGGCTGTCTTTGTTACATTTATAGATGTGGAGATCTTCGAAGAAAGATAATAGAGACAACAGATAAGATTTTGTTGTCCTTGTCATCCTTACCAGTTGCAAACACAAAACAAAGGTGACTTGATGTTAATGCAAGAAAAAGTATGATCAACATGACGAATTGCATAGCATCCAAGCATTCGTCAACATATCAAGTTTTTCTATGACCAGAGAGATGATAGAACAGATCTGCTGAAGTTTATCTATGTTGGTTAGAGTAAGATAAAACACAAATGCATTCCTTCAACCAACCAAAATAAGTCGATGAAACACCTGAAAAATCCCATTTGGAATTGATGAGTCTCATTTGAGTTTTATAGAAATCGATGGGATATTTTTTTTAAAAAATCTCGTGAACGTCCGATGTTCTAATGCAACTACAGTACTGGTCAAAATAAGATATTCATGATCAACGCGATACATTGATACTGCCACAACATTCACAAATATTGTACGATTCAATGACTTGGGTTAACAACAAAAAACTGATCTTATCACAAAATGACGATTATAATTCCATTATCAGACCCGACAATTTTGATGCATGTGAAACTATTTCTCAGTTCAATGTTTCCCCATCAAACAAGCCTTTACGACTCTACTCAATCTTGTCTAAGCATCAACGAATACTACTCGACGAGCATTTAAGTCGAATTTTTCGAGTAAAAGAAATCACAACGGTGATTAGGTAGTATAAAATTCAAATATTTTCTGTAATAGTCAAGATTTCATAGTGCTGACATATTTTCGAGGCCGATTGATCGATAAAATTCTTTTAGTGGTAATAAAATGACAAGAACCTTTTTATTTCCATCAATGCATTTGTCTGAGGCATACCAGCATTTGGGCACTACTGTGCACCAAATGTCTATCAAAATGATTGATTTCATTATAATTTAAGTGAACACTAGAAGAATAGATGCACTTGCGATTTTCAAAATCTATTTATCCACAATCACTTTTCTGTGGCTCGAAGTTTTCACTAGTTGATTATGTTTCGTGAACAAGTGGTTTAGTGGCAATATTTTGTTGATGAAGACTAATTTTTATCGTAAATATACCGAACATGAATGGAATTAGTAATGAACTAACAAGTTGCAAGACATCCATCAGGATGAATCAATAGTTTTTTAATGAACGATATGAAATTCTGTGTTTGAACTGAAACATCTTTTCGCATATCATGAAGAATCAAAGGGTGTGGGCGGGTGTGTGGATGTGTAGGTGTGAATGTGGGTGTGAGGGTGTGGGTGTGTTGGTATGGGTATGGATGCCGACGTGGAGATGTGATTCTTCCCTTTACCAAGAGCAACCCAAATACCCCCACCCACACCCACACCCTCAAGGAGACGTAGGTGTATGACTATGGTGTGAAGTTGAATAAATAATATTTATACCCATATTTACACTGATATTCTACGTCCATATATACAGGCATCTGTGTACGAATTGCCTTACAATCACTAGAAACATATACGATAGGAAATCGAGTGGAACAACTTCTTCAGAATAATTGAAAGTGTTATCTCGATCAGAAATCTTCCACTAGATTCAAGTGAAAAACTTGAATTCTACCGGCAAAATTCTCAATGTTTTCTGCTCGGTCAATTACTGTCAAGTGGCTTTGTTGAATGAAGATTGTTTATGCAAACGTCTCTTATTAGACTTTCCCTTGATAAAAGTTCATACTTTTTTGTATTGAATGAATGAAACGGTGAGCAATTGAACTTTTACAAATCACCGATTTCATGGCCAAGATAACATGTTGAGAGTTTTCATATTTAAAGAGTGTTTATGGTTTCTTTTGAAAAGGTTGAAAAAGTTATGAGTAGAAGATATACGCAAAGTAAGACAAATTTTACTTTAGTTTAGAGACTATGGAGTTTAGTCTGGTAAAAGATAAGGACTTGAAGACACATGTGAAATCTAGCTATACATTTATTAACAACTTTCTCATTTCTTTGTGTATTGTCATGTCATTTATTTTATTTCAAAACAAAATCAAAAAAGAAAAAGCACACCATATATATGTCTTCGAAAATATTCCTTCTTCCTCACATACAACGACATACCAATGATGTTTCTTTTCTATGAAAGCAATACACGAAAAGAGAAGAAAAACGAAAAGGTAAAAGGAAGAAATCAAAAAATGCAATACGTAGAATAAGAACAAACAAGAAAGAATAAGCAATCTAACTAAAGATAAATCATGGTCGAGTACAACGACAAAATTTCAGTTTTATCAATCGAATGCAATCAATTCTATGGCAGACGATGGAGCTAGCTGCTCAACTTTATTTAAGTCATGTAAGTTAAGATTACATGCAGCTGACTGAAGTTCAGCGTGGTCGAAGGACTGAGTCGAATGTATTCCATTGGATGCTGGTGGGATAGTGGACACTCGAGAGAATTCAATTGGTTCGAAATTTGATCCGCTTATGTGTGTATTAAATCTTGGTGATGCGGCACAATTTTCATCGATTCTTGTCATTCTGTTTTCACCAGTTGTTTCTACTCCGAGACGATGACGAGTAAGAATTCGTTCACGTGCATTATAACCCCAAACGAGGCCGATCAGAAGTAGTAGACCAACAACTAGACCAACGACGAGGCCGACAATTAAGGCGATATTATTCGAATTATCGTCATTACTCGCTAGATTATTACTTGATGAAGACGAGAGCGAGTACAAACGACCATTGATATGTAACATTATAAGATTTAAACCCGGTATGGCATTGGGATCCGATAACATGCTTGTAACTGCTTTTGATATATTTGTATTTTCTGAGTCGACCTGAACAATCGCGCCCACGCTACCTAAAACAGCAAAAAAAAGGTGCGAGATATATAGATTTTTTACTTTTGAATTCTAGAAACCTTTCATCAGAATGATATCGCTGATGAGAGGCATGTCAACACTAATCAGATAATTGTAGATCATTGCACGTATAATTTCAAGTTCACCGCTAGCATTGAGTGCATCAAAGTCGCCTGCAAATGTAAAGTTGCTTGAGATTGCATCGATTTCAGTAATAAAATTATCTTAAGAAGATACATGATCATCAATGGTTGTCTTTTATAAGCACTAAACTTACCACTATTTTCTTTAACGAGGATACCATTCGTTGGTAGTGCAATGATATGTTCGTTGTTTGAAGAAACCAATCGAATTTGCAGCACATACATACCGGTAGCATTGATGGCTAAATTAGTGACCGTAACTGTACCTGCTACGAGATCAATATTAGTTCTTGATGAATTGTTTTTGACCAATGATCCGTGTCGATTGAATTTCGGCAAGCTAAACAGAGTGACATTAGCCGACCATCGCCAACTTCCCCATTGAATTTGACCCAGACGTAGTCGAGTAACATTATCGACTGGCATGGCAGCGATACTAAATGTTTCATTGACATTGACAACATAAACATTATTCACTTGTTGACCAGCTAGAACTGCTTGTGTCACAGAGACAGAAGCAGCTTGAACAGTCAGGTTGGTTGTCGCTAAGAATGAACTATTAAACAGAACGAGTCGATTTCAAAATGACTAAGAATAACTGCTCAATACCTGTTGACACCATCTGGTTGAATCAGAGTAAATTGAACTTGCTGAGTACCGATATCCGGTAGAGTGAACAGAATGTATTGTGTTTGTCCATCAGAATAATTGGCTATACCACCTGGCAAATTGAGATTTGGTCGACCTACGACAGTAGCTTTCACTTGCCATGGTCGCTCGTTTGAGCCTAACTTTTGAATGACATTTCCTGCTACATCGTATGCCACGAGTACTGGTTGAAACGTACACGGACTCTGCTGGCGACAGTCTCTCGGTGGTGAGATAAGTAAAAGTTGATTGATGATACTCAGTTCAACTGATGAGTTATCAAATGGTTCTTGTGCACTCAAGTTAGATGGGAAACTACCGTTTGTTACATTGAGATTTCTCCATGCCACTTGTAATTCACCTGCTTGATAACGATTGATGATAGTCGAAGCAATATTTGATAGAATTTCTGCTCGAATTCCAGTCGAGGCAATCGAACTAGTGCGAGGTTCATCACGCAGTTCAATCTGTAATTTTATAGGTAATAGAACAGATGATGTTTGACGACGAATACGACTATTGAATGAAAGATACAATAATGTAAAAACCAAACAAAAACTTAAAACTCTTACGTTTGATTTGAGGCCGAGACAAGACTAACGTGCCGAATCTTGTCTGGACTGATATTCAAGAGAGCTGCCAAATTGGCAACAAGATTGCTGGAGTAAAATGATTCTGGATCCATTGGTGGGAAGCCAAAAGAGAGAATGAGTAGTGGTGATACTTTGATGTCGATCATAGTGCTACCATCAATAGCAAAATAGACCATTTGATAGGTTCTATTTGTGAACAAAAGAAATAACACATTCAAAATTGAATTATTAGAAAAAAAGGCGACTTTGATACAAAAAAACAATAAAATAAAATAAATAACAGTGTTCTCAGAATCAATTTTACTCTGCTCTTCTAAGAGTCTTCAAGAAGTGTAATAAGTCTTCTATAATGCTTACACATACTCCGTGCATAGAATCTTTCTTGCTAGTACTCAAAATGATTTTTTTTACTTCCGTTGTTCAAACATGATTTTTTTCTTGTTTTATTATTGAGAATATTGTGAGGAAAAATTCGAACCGATCAAAGTAGTTGCTTCCAGATGGTGACAATAATGTGACATTATTTGGTTGATCAAGTAGCATGAGACCAGGCGCTCGAAGATCTCGATTAGTTGGCGGTATGTACATCGTATTGGCATAGACATCGATTTGTTGTAATGAATCGTAGCGAAGAGCCAAAACACATTTTATTGTAGAATCAGCATTGAGCAAGCGAAAACGTATATGTCTAGGGGGAGTACTTGAAAGAAAAATTTGATACGTTTGTCCAGATTGAACAATGGCCATGAACGTTGAGATACGCTTTCGACAAGAATACCCATTGCAGATGCTCTGATCTTGAGGTCCATTGATAAGATCAATGTAGCCACTATTGGACATGATAGCAACAGGTGAAAGACGCCGTTTTTCTGTGTCCGAATCCATACTTTCGATGATCAACATACGATAATCAATACTCGAATTACATATATACATTCCCCACGACGATTGAAGAGAACAGGAATTACTACGACTGATCCCACGATATGGATGAGTTAAGTTGATGTTGATTGTGTGTCCGGTCAAATTGGTCAATGCTATTCGAGGAATACGGGGATCTCCGATACCATGCTGTTGACTTCCTAAATAAAAAGCGTTTCAATGTTTTTTTTTCTCTCCTTCATATACTACCGATTACTAACCCCACAGAGATTCAGCCTGTGAAAAGACACTAGCTGGCTGACCGAAAAGTGATCCATCCGTATCGATAATCAAATTCTTTTTCAAGCCATCACAATCCATATCTGCAACAATGATTTATTCAACAAACAAATTCGTCCGTAACTTAGACTTACCGCCGCATCTGCTTGGATTTACCACACCTAAATTTGGCTGGCCATTGAAAATAAGATTTTCTTGAGATATATTATAGACAAACATGGAACTTGTTGCGATTGGAAATTGTCCATCATCATTGCTCTGTGACACTTGAATCGCTACATCGTGTCGACCACAAGTATCGTTGAAGAAAGCAAGAGTCGTATTGGTGATGAACATGAGACCATTGACTAGAATATTCGAAAACATCATTTAACTATCGATTAATAATGCTCGGTGTTAACTTACGACAAGGATAAGTACCAATTCCAGTCCAGGAGCGAATAGGCATATAGTTGTTTCTTGAAATAGTTGGAAAAACTATACCAGATCGACCACCAGCATTACCAGAAGATGAGTTTGCTGATACGCCAGGTATTGCAATTTGTGATAACCGAATATTGATCGAATTCGGATTAATTCTATCTTCACAATCTTCTCTTGTAATCGAACCGACTACTAGCGAAGAACGAATATTGACGCGACTGGCAACCGACACATGTGTTACAGCTAATCGTTCAAAGAAAACTCAATAGTAGGAAGAAAAAAAATCAATGAAAGCTATCGTTACCTGATGGCCCAATAACATAAGTGAAAATGCCAACATGACTGTCGATAGATGAACATGAATCAATGGTAATATTGCGAGGTGTATTGATGTAGAAAGCATAGTACCATGCCTTGTAAATCCTATTTATTTTTGACAAAAAAATTTAGAACCATTCGTGTTAGTATTTGAAGTAAATATTGGCAAGCTTTTGTCTTTTCTAATCATGCGCTGTCTTTGATATATTCTAAACATCCATGATACTGACCAAACATGTCTTTATAATGACATGTATATGCTGTGTCAGAAGCTTAAATTTACGAACTACATCGGTATTAAGATATAGGTTATGAGTCATGAAAGACAAGTCCCATTCATCGTTTGTGTATATGTTTTGTTATCTATCTTCCAGATACAATTGATTCGTCAAAGACTAAAGCAATATTGTAAATGTTTTTTTCTCATATTGCTCAATCTGTAATGTGCTAGGATTTCCTATTTGAGAGTCATTCTACACCATATGCTAGATCAAGCACAAAAACGTCAGAACTATCAAATGAATTTTTTTCGCCGTACGCCAATATTCACATATGCTTTTTTCAATCCTATTCCAAACATTGTCTATATTACTATTGTCTCGATCTGTACAAGAATAGTGTACTCAATATAGTTATAGATATAGTAATTGCATTTTATGTTTGCATTGCTTTTCATACATACTTGAATCCTTTGATTAGAACGCATTCTAGAATAGATAAAGAAGAGAAAATATGAATGCTTAAATACTGTTTGAAGCACCTACTTCGATCATATGTAAATCCTTTGTCCGACGGCCAAAGGTTAACGCCAGACATGACTGAATGTGCTTCATTATTCGAATATTCGTTGATTATATTCGGTGGAATATAAATATCTTGACCTCCACATGATTCACCAGGGATACGGTAGGCCAAACGTTCAACGCCCGCAACCAAATTATTCTATTGGAGAAAAGAGGTCACTTATGAAAATTGAACAATGCACTTAAGATATCAATACAAACTCGTAATCTCATACTGGTAGCATCACGAGCCATAATTGCACCATCATAATTCGAACTAAATTGAGCAACCGATGGATCTTGGCCTGTACCTACCCAGTAGACAGTTGTGACGAGATTATTTTGAATGATATTGTTCATTCCAGTTACAACAATGCCTGATCGATATGTGTTGTATATAACATTGTTTGTCATTAATATGCCATTCGTGCTTCGTATACCAATACTATAAATGGAACATTTATAAAAAGAAGCAAGCGATAACATTCTACTCACGCTGCATTAAATCCACCATCGAACGAGCAAGCATCAATGAAAGAAGGTCTATTTGGATTGTAATCACCGAGATGATACATATAAATACCTGATCGCTGATCACTATTGTAACCATCAGCCAATTGTCCGTAGCCGATAAATTGCGTATTCGACAGTCGAGCATAACCTTTGTAGTATGCATTGTACATGGTATTGGAGTAAATATGTAATACATCTGTTCGATAGTCAGTGACCAAAATTCGGAATCCAGATAGACTAGATCCTGGATATTGATTGATTATCCGTACGTTACGTGTCAATAAACCAACTGCAGCAGCCACACTAATCGTTTGTCCATTTGCTAGTGCATGTTGAATAACGAGGTGGGTATATGCCAATGGTACTTGAGTATGTATTATCGTCGCATTTTCAATATTGATAATGCGATGTCGCTCGGTGTGAGAAATGCTCGTATCTGTGGTTGTTATAATAATTTCATCGTTGACAGTCCAATTGACCCGTTCACTCAGAATGATAACATTTTGACTTGACATAGCAGTCACTGCAAGACGTGTCCAAGTGATTCCACGTGACATACCATGCAAATCGAGGCCACCCAAAACACCGATAGTTTGTGACTCTTTCACAGGGAAATTCCAAGGCAATTGTATAGTAACTGGACCGGTATTTCTCAAAATAATGTCAACACTACCATTGAAAGGAGCGTTAGGTAAACCTATCAAAGGTTCACAAAAATGACTACCATTTCTTCAGCGTTAAAATACTTACCAACAATCAATCGACCACCATTAATAAAGATGCTATCAGCATACATTACATGACTTCCTCCCTGAAAACAGCAAAAATTAAAAGACAACATATAAATATCTGACAAGAAAGAGAATCATACTTGTTGAAATTCAACTACACCCTCAATTTTCAATGACCGAATAGTTGGAAGTGGACAATCGATAACTAGCCAAATACAGCGAGGAACAAAAATATTTTTGTCGCTTCCAGGCTTCGCACCAACTGCAATAGATTTTCGTCATAAATGACTATAAAAGATAAAGAGTGAACTTACACCAATTAGCATAATCTTGTGGTCCGAATGTCCAGTGAGAATCAACTGACCAATATCTCACATCGAGAGCTTGACACTAAAGAAAGATAGATGAAACAAAAATGTTTTTTAATCGAATAGTAGGCTTGAAAAATATAAGACTAGCCAAACT
>CAJNOL010004518.1:0-15143 GCA_905250125.1 Rotaria sordida
GGTACGTAAAAGAGAAGATAAACACCTACGAGAAGCACGTTTTATGGATCTTCCTGTTAGTTACGGACGTTCATTTGGTGGTGAATATGGTTGGATATCTCCATTTGTAATAGAAGTCAGACGAGACTTGAAGCTCGAGCCAGACGATTTACCTTCGAAAAAACCAAGCATGATTCCAATACTTGTCGAAAAGGCTGTACGTGGTATTATTGAAGAAGGTCAAAGTATTGGAAAAAAATGCGAAGCTGAAAAACTAGCTAAAATGCTTCGAGAAAAGAAGAACGCAGGGATCGAAGAAGTTTGGAAATGCTGTGCTTATCTTTATACCTTGGAAAATTTCTTGTACAAAACGTTAAATGCAGCGATGAGATTGGTAGGACACAAAGAACAGGAAAAAGTATGGCGAAGTAAAGTTCGTACATTGGGTCCTTTCTGTTTATTACTATGGGATGATCCATTTAATACAAAATTGACAACCAAAAAGACACTTTATCGAGGAGCCACTCTAACTGAAGAACAGATCACTGCGTATGCAAAAATGGCCGAAGATGATAAGGCTTATGGATCATTTCAAGCATATACATCATGTAGCCGAAACCCTGTAGTAGCTGAGTTTTTTAGTGGAAACGTCTTATTCATCATGGAAGTATTAATTGCTTTTATTGCCGATCTAAGTCCATTGTCTAACTATACTGCAGAAGAAGAAGAACTAGTTACACCAGGTGTTTGCTTCCGTGTTAAAAGTGTTGAATTTGATTGTAAGAAGAACAAACATTTGATCCATTTGCAATTAAGACAACGATTTTCGCGTAAGTAGAAAAGTCTTTTATAATAGCCTTTAAAATACGAAAATATTTTTCTATACATTTCTATTCCCATTTTATAAGGTGCATTAAGATTACAGTAATGGACAACATTACCGTTTCTTCATAGAAATATGCTGAAGTTCAATATGATATCGTAATTAATAAATAATAGATTAATTAACTATTTCTCAGTAAGAATATAAACTATGACTTAAATTATCTGGACAAATCTTACAGTCTGTTATGTTCGAATATAAAATGCTAAAAATCGAAGTTCTTTACTTATAGATACAGCGAAGTATATCCTTTGAAATGTATATTTCGAATAAAATCTAGGACTTAGTTTTAATGATTTTCAAAACCTTGAAAATGATGTGTTACCAAAATAAATACTTTGAACACATTTCTTTGTTTTAAATGAGACGTGTCTCGGAATTCCGTTAATTTTGAGCTCTTCAGGAAATTTGAATTCTGAAACAAATAAGAAATTATAAATATTGATGAATGCATTACAATTGAACTCTTAGAAATTTTGGAACCATAGAAACTAATGAAATTCCGAGGATTCTGAGACTTCCAGGAAATTCAGACATTTAAGGAATTCTGATAATTGAAGACACTAAATGAAATTTCATATTTGTAACATTTTACAAAACACGTTCAAGTGAAATACGTAAAGGAGCCGTAAAATTTGCTGAAATTGATTGAACCCATTGGCTACTTTATTTTTGAAGAAGCAGTTATAAACAAGCATCCTCGTAATCCTAACAAGTGAGTCATCTTTCGTTAACGCGAACAACGATAAATTCATGATTCCGATCATGACAGAAGTTGGATAAAATATACGCTCAAATGCTTTGGTTATCATTGGCATTCTTTCCCATAAGTAAGTTTCGCAATCAGATGATCGATTTCCTACTGGTCGCCTATATGTATTAAATCGAGATTTTTGCGGCTTTCATCTCCATCCTTCATAAGTTCTAGTATACGGGTACGTGGAGTCAGTGGATGGCTGACTGAAGTTGGAAATGATCGGGTGTACTTTCTACAAACGAGAAAAGGTGTCTAATTAATATAAGTTCCTTGATCACTTTGGAACTCGATAGATGCTAATTAGTATAAATGTTATAAGTTTATGCTTTTTTTTGATGTAGTGAAAGAATCTTATTGAGAATGTTAATCAATAGGACGATCGTTGTTTGTTTTTATATCTAGCAGAGGCAGAGCGAGAAAAGGATCAACATTAGAAAAGTATGAACTAAATGAATTGCTAGTTTAGACAAAACGCAGTAATATTTGTTAATATTCTTCAAGAGAAAGGATGAAGTGCGTATATGTTAAGTTAATGAACGATGAAATGAATATGTATAGAAGACTAATATGGATGATTGCTCGTTCGATGAATAACACAAGAGTAATATTATATTTTACCTGCTTCCATACTATGTATCGTAGACGTATTAGTACTGGTATGGCAATCCGAACAAGCTTTTTCAGGTGCGAATGATGTTAAGTGTGACGCATCCATCTTGCAGACTAGCACCTGTTGATCACTTGGACTACACACGAAGTTTAGTCTAATGAGAAAAAAATACGTATTATATTGTTACTATTTTATATAATCGAACTATAATAGTTCTGAAAGAGACCATCACCCGAAAAAAGAACAAATAGATATGTGAGAGTATGTCTTACATGCGAGATATTCGCAGGTATTCTAAGAAACTTTTTTTTTAGTTTAATGACGGTTGCAGTGGTGTATCTACATGGGAACTAGATGAGGCACTATTTGCCAAATTCCTCATCTACAAAGATACTTATTTTTGATTTTTATTAATCAGAATACTCATCATTTGAAGAATGAAGTGTTGTGTATTTATCGGCCTTCTGATCAAATATAAGAAGATATTGCATGGCGACTTTTTTGATTTTTTTGCACTAATTACTAAAAACAACCAGAACGCAATGATTAATGTAAAATCAGAGAAGGCCTTATTTCTTTAAAAATACATAGACAAAAGAATTGTCAGTTTAATTACTAATGGCATAACCAACGATGGACGAGAGCAATTTAGTTTACATAGAATGTTTCGCTCCGACCTTCTCCACGTTCTACAAAAGGTCAAATTCTGATTTAAATGGTACTTAAGTCTGTTCTAGAAGTATTAGCAGAATGTTCATCAGTAGTGAGTCGATTAAAGGATGTCCGTAGTGTGATAACCTCAATAACGGGAAGCTCTTATTGCTATTAGTCGAAAAAGCAGAAAAGCAAATAAATTCTGGAAATTTGCAAATTTTTTTAATAAAAATACCGAAGTAAATTATATTTTCTTTTAATATCGTGTCAAGAAAAAAAATCATAGTTGGTTGAAAAATTCTCTGATGTTTACTTTGAAAGACAGCCTAAGAAGTCTTCAAGTATGAAGGGCTTCGTTTGTTTGATAATCGTCGTGAACATGATCGGTTTCGCGGACAAATGTTTTTAAAAAGTTTCATAGTTGGCATCTAATGACAGTTTCGTTTTTTCCATTGAGATGATAAGAGATTAATGAAATTTATCGTCAAGTCATAAAAATTGGCGCGTTGAAAAAAATTCTATTTGTATGGGCATTAGCGATATTCAACGCTTTGTTTATTTTAAGTAAATTTCAATTTATTGGGGTGAGGTGAGAAACGTGATTTATATCACAATCGTCACCAATGTGAATGCTTTTGGAGCCAAAAGTGCTGAGAAAGGATTTTTCAATTCATATGAAAATATTTTTCTTCTGCAACAAAAAGGAGATAAAATGAAGTTTCTTTAAACGTGTAAAAAGCTTCTGAATGAAAAATCTTTCTTGTATTATAAATAGCGAAGAAATAACAGTAATCTAGTCGAAAAAATGAAAATATCTTTTAATCTTAATCAAATCAGAAGTTTTCTGTGCATTTCCATTCTCTTCATTTAATTCTTCCATTGTTCATTTTAATGTGAATCTCTTAACTTTTTTAATGTTTTCTACAATATGATAATATAATTTGAATTATATTCTATGTATAGAAAAATACGTACAGGAAACACTTAATAATATAAATTGCTAATTTCAACACACAATGTCTCAGATAAAAGTTTCTTACGACTGTTCTCGGCAAAGTTTCAAGGATTGGGTCTCCACCGATTTCCAACAGCTTGTAGTGACGTGGCCAGAGGACTGAGACCTCCTTCACCCTGAGTACGACTTTTTTCTGACAACGCCACTGGACGATTGCTTTGTAAAAAGGCAATCTCTTAGAAACGAAACTTTTCTACGCACATAGCACTCCACTAAAAATTCCATGTTAACAAGGTGAAAATTTAACTCCAATGCTTCTTTCATTTAAGCATGATTTCTTTCTTTATTAGAACTGAAATTTGTGATAAAATATAACATAGTTTGAAAACTTTTCATTTTTAAACTATTGCTGCTCTTCTTTACAACATCAGTGAGATTGATGGCTGTTATTGGCGTATTCTACTGAATGTCCTTAAAGTATAGTTGAAAGAACAAGATCTTGTCTAAAATAGCAAAAGTATTAGAAAGAATTTTTCTGACGTCCGCACGAATCCCATGTGTTCAACAACTGTTCGTTTGCTTTTCGACATAGTTTTTGCGTCATCGATCAAAGCTAATGAACGGCTGCCATCAGCAGCATATCTTACTAATCTTCACTAGAGCATGTCTAGAAAGACTTGATTTAATATGATAATATATGCATATAACATTAAAATAAAAGTAGTTTAGATCTCTTCGAATCCTAGATGAGCATTTCAGGGTTAAAGTGAATTATTTTCACTATTATGACAAAGTTTATGATAATCCATGCTTATGATTTGCAAACGTTTGTCATTCATAGAGCAGGTTGCACTGACAAATTATTTTTGTATTACGTTATAAGAAAATATGGTAACGCCTTAAATTTTTCTCAAAGAGTTTAAGAAATAATTCAAAGATCAACTATCTCTTATTTTACACTAAAAATTTGAAAACCATTGTAACATTTTAACGTCATTTCAGATAACCTAACAAAATGAAAATGTTTCATTTTGAATTAGAAAAATTTTATTCTTTGAAAGAAAAAATTATTTATTTTGTCATGTTTTCAATTTTTTATAATAAACGAATGTTTTTGAGAACATACTTAAAATGTTAAATATTCCTATAAAATATTTTAAGTCATCGAAAACAAATGTTTCATTATTTCACCTCCATCTTTAAACAACAGTTGTAAGTTAGAAATTAGAAAAAAACAAATTAATTTTATCAATTGAAATAAACAATAATCCATATTCGAATATTATAATGTGCCATTTTTTAATGTTATATTATTAATATAGAACTTTTTTTTTTATTCAATCATGAATTTTTAGTGTTATGATTTACAGTTTAGACGTATTAAACCCTATTTTTTTTAGCCGTTTCGTGTCTTGAAAAATCTTAAGAATTATTTGCTTGTGTCAAATTTATAAATTGCTTTTATTGTCAACAGTAGAAAGTTTTTCATAGGAAACCTGCGAGTTACTTACTTTCATATCTTTTCTTTAAAACATTCAATAATTGAAAGAAACTTAACGGTCTCTGATATTTATTTGGAAATAAAAAGCACCGATCAATATGTTGGTACATATTGATCTACTAATGTCTATTTCAGAGATAAGTGGCCCTGGGCACTTTTCGAATAACTTTACATAAGAACAAGATAGATACCTGTGGTTTTCACCGTTGGAAAGAGAAGATGAAGACGCATCGCACCATATATAGAAAGACTTTTCTAGCTACTTTTCTAAAGGTTTTAGTCAAACGTTTTCAAAGAATTGCTTTTTTCTGCTACATTAAAAAAGAGATTTTTCTATCAAAATACTGCAAAAACTAACATTTTTCGATTATTTTGTTGAAAACCCGAGATGGGAAGTTATGTCTTCCATGGTTTGGATATCTTACTGGTAGCCGTTAGGAATAGAATCTTGATATGGTTTTTTAGCGCTTTGTTTGGCGGTTCTAGCGCCCTCCTGAAAATCAATAAATTAATCTCGTAGTCATGAGAAGCATGCTGTTTTTCTTGAAGTTTTATGTAAAACCTTTACGAAAGTTGTTAGAAAAATCTTTCTATATATGATTCGATGCGTCTTTATCTCCTCTTTCCAACGGTGACAATCGCAGATCTCTATCTCATTCCTATGAAAAATTATTCAAAAATTACACACGACCACTTATCTCTGAAATAGACATTAGTAGAGATTTATCGAACCGAAATAAATGAATCTCTTACTGTTGAAAATAAGAAATAAATCGTTGTATATAATATAAAATCATTAAAAATTTATTATTGAGCATCCATTCAAGTGTAGAATCTCCTATATCTAAAGAGTCTTTGTTCTTTTCGTCTACACAACAAGATCGGTAATAAATTAATATTATTCAATATGACACGAACTATAAATATTATATGCAGTAGGCAAAGTTGAAAGAATTAATCATTTACTCCGAGTCGAGATCATATGGTATGCACATCATCAACGTCTAAAAACATTTGTTCGAATGTGTTTAGATTTTACGAACTCAACCAGAACAAGAAAAGTGAATATATATAATCTAACAAAAATACTAAAGTCCAACCAAACAAAAACTATTTTTCATGATATCGTATGCCAAAGCTATAGAAGAATATAATGATTTCTACAAATATTAATAGACATTTCGAGGCTGATCTTAATTTTAAACGTGTACTTGGAATACTATTCTTCGACAAAATACCAGTCACCATTGTCAATTGCTATCGATGGTTCAAAAATTATGTCAACTATGAGGATCATACTCTAACAGAAAAGCAATTATTCAGCATAAACATCAGCAAAACAGAGGTAATCTAACTTTTTGAAAAATATCCCATATAAAGCATAATAGAGAGAGAGAAAGTATATCGTAAAACATAAAAACAAGAAAAGATACATAATTGTTTGTTATGATCTCTAAGATACAAAAACATGTTCATTCCTTTCGATATCAATCCAACTACTATTCGATATCGTTTAATAACATATACTGGTAAAAACTTTAATAAAATTCGTCGATTTTACACTCATCGCAAACCTATTTTCTCTCCATAATCCTGAAATATTTCCCTCCTTTATCGTATCATTCATACAAAACATACACTCCCTTTGACCAAGATGACCCAAGATTCCCAAACAAGATTCACTTTTCAGAACATACTACTACATTTAATCCTCAATACATTCCTAAACAAATCGTACTCTTATTTTTAACGCAGCAGAACGCGCCTATTATAAAAATATTTTCCACTAAAGCAAACAATTGGAAATACGATTTCAACAACCCATATACTCAACCAACATCTCCTCAAAATTAAGACGACATCTCTATACATAAAACAAATTTATAGACTAAATCCATCAATCCTCATATTCTCACGTTCGAGGAAAACTAATATTATTCCTCACCCAAACCACTAAAAATTCAGTTCAGCCTCCTACTCCCATTCTAATATAAAACAATATTCGATCTCTCATCCCTTCATGTAACACTTTCATTCTTTCGCAACTTTTCCGCAAGTACTAAAACCATGCGACCAACCATCAAACCATTAGAAATTTTAACCTCACCACGAACCAAAAAATATCACTATATTTAAATCGCCAGCAATCATCAAAACTTATATTACCACTACTCCGTCTATATCATAATCCCCTACCTAATCAATTCTCTTTCCCAACTCACACTACAAATGATCCAAAAACAACACATGTCCCAATCCCACCTTACACAAAAACCACAAACAAACCCTATCGAAGACATCCAAAACTAATTGTCTTTCTAATCTTCTTTTAGGCGAACACAAGCATGATCTACTAAATCAACAAACAACTAATCAAACACCAGATGCATATTTCTTTCATTCATATACCACGCAAACATGAGAGGTGAAAACAGAACCCATTAGTCAAATATATCACAAAAAATTCGAGCTGTCACATGATATGTCAATTCGACCTCTCCCTCAACATTATCCAATTTCAAAACATTTGAATTTCGACAAAAGATATCAAAGATTTTAGAATTGATCAATGATGAGTTGAGTTCTAATATTATCTAAACCTGATTGAATTTCAAAACATTTGAATTTTGACAAAAGATATCAAAGATTTTACAATTGATCAATGATGAGTTGAGTTCTAATATTATCGAAACCTGATCGAATTTCAAAACATTTGAATTTTGACAAAAGATATCAAAGATTTTAGAATTGATCAGTTTTGAGTTGAGTTCTAATATTATCTAAACCTGATTGAATTTGAAAACATTTGAATTTTGACAAAAGATATCCAAGATTTTAGAATTGATCAATCTTCATTTGAGTTCTAATATTATCTAAACCTGATTGAATTTGAAAACATTTGAATTTTGACAAAAGATATCAAAGATTTTAGAATTGATCAATTATGAGTTGAGTTCTAATATTATCTAAACCTGATTTAATTTGAAAACATTTGAATTTTGACAAAAGATATCAAAGATTTTAGAATTGATCAATCGTAAGTTAAGTTCTAATATTATCTAAACCTGATTGAATTTGAAAACATTTGAATTTTGACAAAAGATATCAAAGATTTTAGAATTGATCAATTTTGAGTTGAGTTCTAATATTATCTAAACCTGATTGAATTTGAAAACATTTGAATTTTGACAAAAGATATCCAAGATTTTAGAATTGATCAATCTTCATTTGAGTTCTAATATTATCTAAACCTGATTGAATTTCAAAACATTTGAATTTTCACAAAAGATATCAAAGATTTTACAATTGATCAATGATGAGTTAAGTTCTAATATTATCTAAACCTGATTGAATTTCAAAACATTTGAATTTTGACAAAAGATATCCAAGATTTTAGAATTGATCAATAATGAGTTGAGTTCTAATATTATCTAAACCTGATTGAATTTGAAAACATTTGAATTTTCACGAAAGATATCAAAGATTTTAGAATTGATCAATGATGAGTTGGGTTCTAATATTATCTAAACCTGATTGAATTTGAAAACATTTGAATTTTCACAAAAGATATCAAAGATTTTAGAATTGATCAATCGTAAGTTGAGTTCTAATATGATCGAACGGTGATTCAGGATTGAAAGATATTTATTTGGAAAGAAAAGATGAAATGTTTTAGAATTTTGGGGTTATTGATGTGGTTCAAATATTTTTGTACTAATAGTGTTGAGTGAATATGCGGGGAAGCGGGAAGTACTGTAACATTGAAGTATATATGTATGATGAGGAGTGTTCGGGGAGCATGTGTGGAGCCGGTAATGCAGTTTCTTTTTTATGTGGGAGTTTCACTTCAGTGTTTTGTGAAAGCATCCGTCGTGGATTTGTGTGACTGTGTTGTGTGCCCATTTTGGGTTATTTGTGGGATTCGTAGGCGATTTTGTTGACACGTAAAGTAGCCTGATTGTTGATGTGATTATCCCTATATGTTGTGAGGAGAAAAGAACAGGAAGCTCGAAATAGTATATGGTGTTAAGATGATGATAAATGAATTATATTTTGGCAATGATAGTTCATCAATGAGGTCATATGTTGAATGTTAAGCGGATTCAAGGTAGGATAGGAGTAAATTTTATTTGGAAACAGCAATTAACTGGTATGTGGATTCAGTTTCTATGAGTACAAATTTGTTTTCTAAGAACGGTAGTTTCGCTGAAACTTTATTGTATTTGAACTTTAATTGAAGGAAAAGTGATCGAGGCTGGAAATTTTTAAGAAATTTAAGGGAAAAAAAGGAAATATTTTTTTGTGTCGCGTGGTTGTAGAGATATCACAATGTTTTTTTATTTTATATTCACGTCTAAATATATTTCATGTTGGAGTACGGAACGTTGTCATCTCTGTGATGGTATTGAAGGTATTGTGGGTCTTTAATTAATTTATGATTTATGTGCAGCGTTGAAACTAAGTTTTTGTAAAGGTAGGAATGGAAATGTTTAGTGGAAAGAAAAAAGTTGAAGTTTAGCATTATCTATCGTGATAGTTGTATGCTGATATGAACTCTATGATGATTTAGTAACTGATGAGCTACTTCATTGATGAGAATATTAGTGAGCATTTTGATTGAGACCATTTTCCTACGTATTGGCGGATTGTAATGATCGTGAAGTTGAAAGAGTTTTAATAGATTTGTATCATAGAAATCTTTTCTTTTATAGTAAAATCAATAGTGTATTAGAATAATTCTAATCAAAATGATTCTGTCTAGGGATGCACCAGTTTCGGTTCTAAAATTGGAATCGGTGGAACCGATCGGAACCGAAACCGAAGCCGATTGGAACTGATTGGAATCGAAACCGGAACCGACTGGAACTGAGATCGGAATCAGTCAGGACCGATCATCATTAGATTTTTCATTGGTCAGGTCGAGAAGTACGGGCCAGTTCGTGTAAGAAAACACCGGAAATGCTAGGAACTTGGAAGCAGAAATCCGGTGACTGAGTTTATGTAGTTCCGTGCGAAACTGCCCAGAACTTGGTAAAATCGGTAGTCGTATATGATCACCGGTTTCTGCGTCGAATTCCTGACATTTTCCGGCAGGTTTCGGCGGAAAATGGTGCCTTTCCTGCGAATTTGCACCGGAAATTCATGGAATGCTGTTTCAGAAATCATCGACCTGGGTTTTCCGATTCCTCTATGCATGGTGTCGACCGATATTCGGTCATTTGGAACCGATCAAAACCGGGACCAGTGCAACCCTAATTATTGTATCCATCTTTAGAACGGATTATCGAGTATATGTTAGTATGATAGGATCTCCGTCACTTCTGTTATATGGGCATTTCCAAGCTGTTTAGGTAACGTAATTTCAATCGTTTTTGGCTTGTTAATGATTGTCTTTTCTATACCCTTTTTTGTTGCTTCATTGTCTGCCTTTCATTAGGAAGGAAGTGTGTGAATTGGGCTGTTAAACCATGTTACGTCTGTATGTTATCATTTTTGTGTTGCCGCAATTTTTCGTTCTGAAATACAGTATGAGACATGTTTTCAAGACTTGTCCTGTTCAAAAGAGGATGTGGGCGTGGTTGGGGTGTGAGTGTGGGTGTGGGTGTCTATGGCTGTTGCCAAGGAGAAACTATTCACCCACACACACATCCACGCCCCACACCCACACACACACCCGCCCACGCCTCACGCCCACATCCTTTGACGAAAGACTTTTCTCTTCAGAAATTATTATAAAGCAACAATGGAAAATATTCAGTATAAAAAAAGTGAAAAGCAATTCGAATTGCACCGAACTAAATTTATAAAATAGATTGGAGAAGTTTTATTGGAACATTCTACGATTGATGGTCTTTATTAGTAATGAAATTATATACGGAAACCATTGTAACTGGTGTATAGACATTAAGCACATGAAAATTTGAGATCAACTTCAAATCCTAGGTATAATATGATGCGGGAAATGTAATATTGAAAACAACATAAACAATTTATTGATTTGAGATTGGTGACAAACTCCGACGTTTTTTTTGTTAATAATCATCGACAGAAAAAACATTCAAAACGATATATTATGAAATAGGTATATGTTTTGAACAGGTAAATCATTTCGAGTGTTTCTTATCAGATTAAATTTTATTGTAAAAATAAATTTATTTGTTGGAAAAAATAGATTTGAACTGATGCATTATTGTTGATGAATTAGCTTTAGCTGATAGTTCAGCAAAAACGTCTTGTTCTAATGAAATATCAGTTTGACTTATTTTTGACGCATTGACTTGTTCACGAATTTTTTTTCCATTCATAGGTAATCGATAAACACTTCCAACTTAAGGAAATATAATTTTAGGTTTGAGTGCATCTTTTTCATTTTTTTACTGTTTGTTTAAATAAATTTATTTCTTTCATAAAATCTTTTATCATTTGTTCAAGGTTTTAAATAATATCATTATTTTCACAACCAAATATTTTTTTCATTTGTTCTTCTTCTATAAAAACTCTCATATATTTTAACATATCGTCATTTATTGGAATAATTGCATTTACATGAAAAACTTTTGAAAGTTTTTTGTATAATTATCTTCTATTTTGGCTTTTTCATCTTCTAAATCACTAATTCCTTTATCAATATCACTTAATGAGCATAGATTGTTAAGACGGCGAACATTAGTTTCATATTCATATGTTATACAGTGATGCTCTTTTCATGAACCACCACATTTTGTACATTTACCCACAAAACAATTTTAAAATAACAATAAAAATAAAGTCAAACCGATTCAAATAATTTATCTCAATTAACAAAACTTCATTTATTAATACATGAGTTGTAATATTCAATAGATTCTCATTAATAAATGCTCCTATTCATAGATCGATTGATGTTGGCAAATGTAAAATTCGCTCTAAAATGATCAGTTCAATCCGAGATTGAACGAATTTTAGTATAGTCGCCAATTGAGATATAGATTTATGTGAGATTTGATCAGTCGAACTTTCGTCATGGAATAAATCATCGTTGCTTGTGCCGTCCTAAAATTTCATTGCATCGACAAATGTTATGAAGAATATATTTATCTATCATCAATTTCCTGAAAGTTAAAAAGATGAATAATTTTTAAAAAAATTGAATAATTATTTGAACAAGTATTGAAACATTTTACAATGGTTAAAAAGATTCTTTTTTAAAGATAATAAAAATGATTTAAGATTAGACATGCACCAAATCCAAACTGTTTGAGCTCGAATATATTGGGCTCGACTTGAAGTCCCGATTCGAGTTCGAAGCTCGATTGAGTTCGAACTCGAATATACATACTCGAATTCGCTCAAGCTCAAACATCAAAAGCTTGAATTCGATTGAGCTCAAACACCAAAAGCTTGAACTTGATCAAGCTCAACAATGGATGAATAAAGAGCTACTTTTCCATGAATCAAGAACAGTAGCTGATAGAGGTGCATCATACCCAAGTCCTGTCAAATCCAAACATGAGATTCGACTGGATTTGGGTTTGAATTTGACTAGATTTGACTTAGATTTCACTAGTGAATTGGAACCATAGGTAATCAGGATCAAGAAATCCGAATCTGCAATCAGCTATTGAAAATTTTGAGTTTGATTTTTTTGCAAGAAATTTCTTTTACAATTTTTTTTTTAATTAAAAAGATTATTGCTCCAATAAGAAATCATTTTCTTAGCAAAAAATGTTGTTTTTGTTAGAAACCATATCTTAGTAAAAAGATATTATTTTTTCCATCAAAATTTCTACAAAAATGCTCTTTTTTTTTATAAAAACAACATTTTTTGCTAAGATGATTTTTTTTAGTGAAGCAACACTTTTTTATGAAAGAATATCAATTTTTGTGAAAAAAAGTTTTTGGCACAGCATCAAACTCAAAATTTCGAAAAACCGAGTACACTCCGATCGGACATGAACGGATATAAACCGATATAAATCGATCTAGATTAGTTATCGTCAGTATTGCACGCATATTCTCCACACGCGATTTGAAATTGAGGTGTTCGCTCTTAATAATTTCTGAAATACAACCTCTTTACGATGAAGAGTCACTTTTGCAGTTTGAACTCCGCTTTCAAAAAAAATTCAAAGTTCAGATCAGGAATATTGTTTTCACTTCGAAATTGCGACAGATATCCTAAAGGGTCTTCCTATTATTTTAGACAAAGTGTGAAGGTTAACCATTATAACTCTCAAATAATCTATTGAAAATGAACACTCATTGTCGAAAGATGCATAGATTAATAACGATGCAAGACCAAATATCGCCCGTTCTCTGATACCTTCTTTGGTTGGCATTGTTCGCAGTTATAAAAGAAATTAATAATTCAAGTGTAAGGACAACTATCCATAAATTCAATATTGTCAGAAGACTTCCCACTTATTGGAAACCCGACTTATTTCAACTAATTTGCTTTTTTTTCTACTTGTCATATACTTACACGTATAGTGAATAACACAGCTGTTATTAGCGGATAAAACTACCTTGTTATATCTTGCCATCTTCCTTGCAGAGAAAATCCTGTTGTTTTGTTTTATGCCTACAAGCTCCGAAATTTGCTCTTTAAAGAAAGTGTCGAAGTTAATATTATGCCAAATTGTTGATAAATAGACTTTGACATTCTTCCAAAGACTTTTGCATTATTTAGTAATGAAAAATAGATAAAACATACCCATCAACAAGAATTAACCAATTTGATTCATTATTCATTATAATATCGTGAAATTGTAATAACTACTATTTTCTTTGTGATTATCAATTTCAAAAGGAGTATTTTACAGATTGTCTCTTTATATAGCATTATTATCACCTTCTCTTCTTAAATGATTTCATTTTTTCTTTGATATTATTCATGCGTCAGCCATTTCTTTTTCTCTTTTCAATCGTTCAATTGATGAAGAAAATAATTCTCTCCATGTCGATTAATTTTAACATTTAAATGATAATTTTTTCATTTTACTAAAATGTATCTCCAACGATATTTTTGTTTTATGATTGAAGATCATAATAGGTTGCGCAAAATGCGAGGTTAACAGCAACTAATGCGTCATAATGATAGTTTTTCTCAAGCACAAAAAATTCAGTAATATTTGGAATTCCAAAAGCTCTACGGCAACGAGAATGTAGCAACGGAAACAAAATTTTTTTCTCACAGAAACACAAAACGAAAACCAAAATAATTGTTTCCACAGGAGACTATCTATGACACAGTTGGCGTAGTCATAATTTAGTTTCTCTTTGGGTCCTTTTCTCCTAAAACATATAACAAATACACTTGTATGAATAGAAAACAACGAAAATTATTCGGCTAATTGTGGCTCTGCGTATATAACAGACACTATAGTGAGGCACACTCTTCAAAAATAGATATACCGTCGAGCCTATATCCAGGAAGAATCTTTCAGGCTTTGAACAGGTTTTCTAAATCTATAAAACATTCATCTGAGTATCATATAACATAATGCAACAGTGTAGATCAGAATAAACAACTTTTATTCTTTTTTATTTCCAATTCCAATTCTAATTCTTTTTTTTTTTTATTTCAATTTATATAGCAATGACAACAACAGGTCAAACTATAATGAAAGAAAAAATAGAAATAAGAAACAAGTATGAATTGTAATCATCTATAGCAGAATATTCCAACATGAAAAATATGTAATGGTTGAATTTTCGGCAACTATAGGTGCCATCTTCGGAACATGAAGTTGCATATGTTGGTGTTGTTGTATGATGGTGTGTGGTGAAGAAATAAAATATTGAATCATTTAATAGATTTTTCAA